>OZ034805.1:53270199-53545771 GCA_964028335.1 Altica lythri | reverse complement strand
CAATCTTTAGATTACAGCCCAAAAACGCACGTCAAAGTTTAAGCAATTTAAAGTCAATGCTGTTTGTTCTTTTTATCATAAAGGTATTGAGCACCACGATTATGCGCAGAGAAACTATTAATGTGAATTTTTTTAAGGTTCTAAGATGATTGCATTTTTGGTAAAGTGCTGGCTGACTTCTCCGTCACGATAATGCTCTAGCGCACTTTTTGTGCAAAGGTTTAACGACACACAATATCGTAGTGTCACCACATAAATCCTGCAATTTTGAATACACCACTAAAAGAAACTCGGTTGGATTACAAAAAGACGGTTGAAAATAATGCGACAAGGATTATTTCATAGAATGTACATATCAATTTGCCCATTGTACAAAGATGGTACCTCAATGGATAGTGTCCTGTGAGAAATCCTGCGATTACTTTGAGTTTACAATTCGGGAGTCAATTAGAGCAGCGCAGTGAAGGCCGTATTAACCTTTTTGCTTCTCTTTTGGCTGGAGTGTTCTACAGTAGGCTGTACTTTCCCAATTACAAACTTTTGCATAATAAGACCTTTTAAGATGCCACAGAAGAGTTTAGGTCAGATAAAAGGAGTCTAGTACTCCTTCTTCGAGAACACTAGCAGCAATTTCGTTTTCGACAATTCCTTTATACCCTGGTACCTCATGCAAAGTTACTTTTGTTGTGTTTAGCCAATTGCTTTAGAGACAGTTTGCAGTTCCAGGGTGTTTTGGACTCAAACGTGGTAGATTTTGTAGAGCCTCCAACAGCTTGGCTATTGGAGACAATAAATTTTATGGCTAAATTGAAGCGTTTTTTAATGTGGGTACTCTTAAACGTAGAAGTCCATTAATAAAAGCTCTGCTTGCAATATTGTAGAAATATTTCTCAGTACTATTGAGAGCCTAACAGTAGAACTTGTGACCCCTATACCTACTCTTTCACATGTTTTAGACCATCAGTAAAATAAGTGATTCATCCTTTTGTAAGTTGAGCGATTTGTTTTTGTGTTAACTTATACTCGTACCAACATTTAGTTTAAGTTCAAAATATCTTTTTGTCTGCAGGCATCTTTTTGGATTGGGATCTCCAAACTATAGAATCCAAAGATATCCTGGAAGATCGCTGGGTTTTGGAGATTTATTCCTTGTCAACCTATAGATACTTTCCAGAGCATTTCTCTTTACATGTAAATACAAAGAAGAAAGATCTTGAATAACATCCAAGTAATCCTTATACAAACGAGTCTTTGTAGCTTTTGCAACTCTATTATTACCTTTGATCGCGTTGTTTTTTCCACCAAACCAGTATAACAAAGGTGATTAGGGGTCTGATAACGATTAGATATATCCAATAGATCATTTAAGGTTTAAGTCCCTATGTTTTCTCAAAAAGCCTACCTTGTATAGCTTTGAAGGTTATATATGCTAGGTGTGAATTTTACGAAAGTTTCCTGTCGAGGACATCTCCCAGGGTATTTTACGGCTTCTAATAATGAACATAGGTTAAATCATTGATTTTCTTCTGTTGGTGAATGAAATGATTGTTGTTTTGTTAGGATTGGCTGAAAGTCCTTACTTCGACCACCAAGTAGTTATGAGGTTTAAGTGACTTTGGTTTACCTCTTACCAAAATAACTTAATCGTGAGCATAGCTCAAAGCACGAAACCCTCCTCTTTTAAGCTTTCCTATAAGATCGTCAACTACTATTTACCATAGTAAAGGTAATAAAACTAATTTCTGAGGAAGTCTTTTACTGCTTTTATGGTAGTTGATTGATCTTGGAGGTATATAGATATCTATTTTCCAAGTGATTTTCCATTTGAGAATGGTAGGGTCTTTACCAATTTTTGTTGTAGCAAATATCAATTGTCTATGTAGTTCTTTCTAACCTTTGAAGTTTCTGTTTTGATTTAAAATGAACCAATTAGAAGATATTATCAGAGGTAGCTTATTAACTGTTTTGTATTTTATAGTTGTCTTTAAACAGATTATACCTACAGAATAATGAACCAGCTTAAATTAACTAGAATTGCAAAAGGAAAAGATACCAAATATATATGTTCAAATAAACACATTTTTTTCCAAAAGAGTCAACCAATATACTTTAGATGGAACTACATTTAAACTATATAGAAATAAATAATGTTAGTTTTCAGCATACAAGTCGACGGAATTAACCGTCATTAAAAGTTAACTTTAAAATAGAAAATGAAACAAATTGTTATAAGAACTTGAAAACGACCTGTCTTCAATTTTTTAATTTAGCCAAATCGGGGGCGGCCCGGCTAGTTAAGAATTCCCCTGCCGAAGCAAAATTTTCCTAAAATCATTTAATGAGATCTCTAAAACAATCAGTGGGCTTTCCAAAATGGCCGACCCGTTCCACTGAAACTGTTCAAATTTTTTTCAGCTCGAAATTGAAACAATGTGAAATGTAGCGGCAAGTTCCGCCTCCAATACACCGGTTGGCCGCCTACGAAAAGGGCACAGTGTAGCGGAACCGGGGGCGGCCAATAAGCGTCGCGGTAGCGAGACGGCGCCGCGACGTCTGTCGATGTAGCGTTGAGATGCAAACGTTACCCGAAGCTGACGTCGGTTGCAAGCATCCCGGTATCATGGTGAGTCCCAGAATTTATTTAAATAATTTTTAAATAATTTAAATTGCGCATGCTCCCTTTCTTTTTGTGTTATTGATTTAAATTAGTTATATTATCTACCGTATAATGGTACCTATTATTCATGAAGATGAAGTTGTAAATCATATGAGTGAATATTAGCCACTATACACGAGTAGAATCCTATACTTTGTCCACGACTGTTCTACAAATGTTCATTATATTAGTGCTTCTTAAAGAATAATATTACCTATTATTCACTAGTGAATAATAGTTCATTATTCACTGCATGACGTCACAACTAAACGTATGTCCAAACTTGATATGACAATATTATTTACATTATTAGCATGTTAGATTTCGGGAAATACAACATTTGGATCACCTAAAATTTATTACAATGTCCAATTTATTTAATATTTAATCTAATAAAAAGAATCGACCTACCGTTTACCACAATATCTAATCTTTACTCTTTAAATTTATATCGTAGTTAGTCGCCTCTGGCTCGTGTTGAAACTTCAATTACAATAATTAGCATAAATTTAAAATTTTAAAGTTGTGTATTTAGCAATTTTGTCGTGAACAAATTATAGTATTCTACTCGTGTATAATGGCTATTATTTTGTAACTCGCTATTAGACCAGTCATCCGTATACAGGGTGTTAAAAAAAGTGTCACAAAATGAAATGGGTGGTAGTATGCAGTCTTAATAAACATATGTCCGCAAATTAACGATTTCGGAGTGTTTTGTGTTTTTGTATCATATTTGGATTATCTCTTTAATCATTCTTGAAAACTTGTATTTGTAGATATTATTAAGTTGTTGTGAAAAATTTTACAAATTTTTGCTAAGCCTGTTTACAGTTATATTGAATTAACTGATTAAATTTCATGTAAGATCGTTCAGATGGTAGCGCTAGTTTTGTATGTAGATGCCTTCAGTTCGTATGTTTGGAAGACTGTACCAAAAGTTACATGAAAGTTACGTGATACAGGTATCTTTGGGAAAAAGCCTCATAATTTCGGGAGACCAAGCTCGGTGTCAGAAGAAGCAATTTTGGCACGAGTAGAAGAGAATCCAGAAAATAGTGTGCAGAGAATATCAGCGGAGGTAGGAATTGGAGCTCCTCCATGAGCAGCAGCTTAGGAGCTGAAAGCCCGCTCATTGGCCCAGAGCCGACGTGTGGTATTGCTTACAACACAGCACGAAGAGCTGTTCGCCAGTGGATGGGCATAGAACATCGAAAGAGCTGGGAAAGAACAGAAGGTAAAATACAGTCAAAGAGAATGCTGCAGACACCTACTGGTGCTATAGCGGCAGATGCCCTTGGGCTGAGGAAGAAGACCCTGCGGAAAGTGGTTGGCTTCATCAGCGGCCACTGGGTATTTCGCGGACACCTACATAAGATGGGAATTCAAGTTGAAAACCTCCTATGTAGAAAATGCGGTGAGGAGGAGGAAACAGCCTTCCACGTGATATTCATGTGCCCAGCCCTGCAAGGTCTGCGTGTGAGATCCCTTGGCCTACCGACTGGAGATCAAAGGGAAGAACAGGCAACCATAGTCAAAAGAATCTCTTGGTTCATTAAGAACCTGGGATTTGACGAAGAATGAGGACCTGTGAATGAGGGTGCACAATAAGCTGTACTAGCTGCGATGCAATCCCATGGACTACCTCTAAGCCTGGCCCTCTTTAAAAAAAAAAAAAAATGAGCTGCAGCTTTACCCGTACCATGTCAAACGAGTGCATGCTCTGAATCCACTTGATCATCAGACACGTTTGAAGTTTTGTCGATGAGGACCCTAATTTTATTGTAGACCTTCTTTTTACTGATGAGGTATGGTTTACACGAAATGGAGTTTTTAATTTCCATAATTCGCAATTGTAGGCCGACGAAAATCCCAATAGTATTGTTTTTAGAAATCAAGTACGTTTTTCGTTGAACATTTGGATAGATATTTTGGGCGACTGGTTACTAGGTCCGATTTTGATACCTAGCCGATTAAACTTTTGCAGAACACATTGGGTGATCTTTTAGACGATATTCCTTTAAAATAAAGAAATCAAATGTGGTTCCAGCACGATGGTGTTCCGGCCCATTTTTTAATTGCCGGAAGAGACTATTTAGACGGATCTTTCGCAGAAAGATGGATCGAAAGGAGCGGACCTATACCAAGGCGTATGGACTAAGGGTTTATTGACCAGTTTAAAGAGAAGATATGAACAGGAACTTATCTCTTAAAAACATCGGACTTAAAACAGTCTTGAAAATGTTTATAATATTGCTGCTGAAGCTTGGGACAGTATACCAGCAGACACTGCTATAAAATTTGCTTTAATTGGAAGGCACTTCCTAAAACAACATTAGCTGCATCTTCTGAGACATCAACACCTAGATGTAAATTTGAAAAGGAGTACAAGGAACGGTTTGTAGAAATGGTAGCGTTGATCATAAGATTCCTCGTGTTTTTGAGAACATGGATTTGTGATTATTGCCCGGATGAGTCCAGAGATGTTTATTATTTGGTTAAGAATATATTTTTCTCGTGAAAAAAACCTTACGTAAAAATAATTTTCTCGAAGAAGGTATGTTCTTAGCGGATAATGCGCCAACTCATTCTACTGGAAAGTTAAAGTCCAAATGTCGTAAAATAACTTTTCACTTTAGGCCTGTAAATACGACATCCTGGAATTAGCCTATGGACCAAGGGGTAATTGACAAGTTTAAAAAAAATATATCGAAAGGACTTATTTTAGAAACAGATACAGACTTAAAACAGTATTAAAAAAGATACTATATATTGATATGGAACTAATTCCTGAGACACTATCTACTCAATATAATCTCCGGGCTGTGGATTCTGCACCTTAAAGGAATTAGCTATTAAAAAAAAACAATGATCTTCTCCTTCTTGCTCCTACTTCTTGTCCTTTGGTGTGCTCTGAGTTTATTTACTACTCAAACTATATTTTTTTTACATTTTAAAATTCCATTCAAATCAATGAGAATTCACTTTAATGACGTTTTTTCATGACTTTTTAAATTTCTCCAATAACAATTAAAAAAAAAACTATCCAACAAACCTATTCCTAGCAACCGATTCTTTAAAGGCAACTCCCGGAGAGTCACCGATAGAGTGTCCCCCAAGGAGAATTCATTTCAATATATTGCCGTTGAAGATTCGAACAGTATCTAAACCATCAGAAACCTTGAATAAAAGCTGGAATAAATTATTGTTGTGTATCAGAAAAAATCCTACATCCATATTTCATCCATCAAGCAAAAATTTGTATATCTTCCTGGATATGAAGATATCTCAGAAAATGACATTTCTACTTGGTTAAATGTAGAGAAACAGGATGTACGATGTGATATTCTAACAGAGGACGAATTAATTAACCACTTTTGAAAACTTTAGAAGCCAATGATTATAAAGATTGTGAACATGACTTAGCACCTGACAATCCGGAAAATCGCCTAATCGCTTAGGATGTGACGCGGTGGTCTGATATGGTTGGTAAGTATCTTGTTTGTTAGGTTAGGTTAGTCGACATTTTGTATCGGTCGAAAGAGTTGCGTACTTTTACCTGATTGCACAGTGAGACGAATTCTTCACCAGGATCATTAATTCCATCCTTACAAATTGACTGTGGCACAGAATCTTCATGAACAAGATTTTTTATCCCGCCTAAATGCTTGTGAAGCGATCTACGAAGATCTGCTTGACGATGTGGTTGTTTTCTTTAACAATTAGACTTCCACATTTACGGTTATGGAACAAGCAGAACATACGATAATAGAGTGATTACCATTCATTTACCAGACGCCACTGCATTCTAAACGAGTCACCGAGTGGTGTTCTTCTCAAGAATAGGAAAAATAGGTCATTTTTTTTAAATAAAATAAACACAGTCTTACAGTGAATGCAGCTAGCTGCAGAGAAGAATTTTTCTTTGCAAAACTCGATGTGTGTGGTTTTAATAAAATGGAGCTGCCACAGAACGATTATCGCTGAATCTTTTGAGGGAACACTTCCCTGATCGTTTAATCTCGTTGAGGGGTAACCCTACGTGGCCGGCGCGCTCCCCTGATTTGTCCTCGTTAGATTTTTTACCTTACATCTAGCTTTATTAAATGATTGACCTCGAATCCTGAATCATATGGACGACAACATTCGTGAAACAACCCACCGATGAGCTTCAAAGAGTTCAATGGAGCTCCGAAAATCGGTTATCTAGGTACATTGAAAACGAAGACCATAGCTTGTCCGATATCATCTTAAGAGCCATGTAATGGAAAATTAAGATCGTATGTGGCAGGAATAAAAAAGTTTGGAAACTTTATGTCTACTGCTTTTTGTTTTATTACCTTCTAAAATCAGGAAGTTCTGTTGCCGAACTCTGTACAATGGTAAAAAAATGAAAACAAAGTAGAATTCGATAAACTTTTAATTTTCAGAAAAATCTTCACATGATTCGAACATGTACCGGGTTAGGAAATTTTACCGGATACGGTTAAATTTACATCCGATTTTGTCAGTGCAAACCGGATGCCGGGATACGATAAAAAAAAATTCAGGTATTTAAAGGTTCTAAATGGGTAGTAGGGAGGTAGTAGATGAAAAATCCGTATACACACTGCTAATTTTGCCCAGTTTTTTTAAACAATTACAAAAATCAAAACACAACTTATTTGTTAAAAAAATGTTATTTTGGAGAAAAATACTTAAAATAAAAATTTAAGATTACCGTTTCTTATTTAAAACCGGACCGGACATGCTGTCTGAACGGGCTTGTAATCAAGATGCATAGAAACAAACTGTTATTTTAGGTATATTGCAATAACTTTGTCTTCTTTTACTAATTGGTTTGCACGTGCCTTCTGCAGATCTGGTTTAGCTTCATTTTATTTTTTAGTCCAGATTTTCGGTGGTCGTATTTTTATATTTTACTTTGTATTATTGGAATTTATTCCGATAATTAACTTTGTGTTTTATATTCATAAGTATGAAATTCCAATAAACGTTTCTTAAAATTTATTTTTTTGCAATACAATTAATCTAGTACTGCGAAAAATAAGCAGTTAGTACAAGAGGTTATTATAAGAGTTTACAACCTGAAACAGTCAAACACATATTGTAAACTTGTGATCAGCTTAAAGGTAAAATAAGATATTTTTAATATCAAGAATTGATTGCGATAAGTCTTTTTGGATTCAATAAGCAAAGGTCGGAAAAGAAATATTACCTTCAGAAGCTGTTAAAGTAGTTTAGAACCAGCAGACGAGTTCACACAAGAAAATACTGCAAATTAATAGGAAAACAAAGAGTTTAGTCTAAAATGTTTCACATTATTGTCCCGCCTGGGGGGATAGAAGAATTTGCCATAGTGTTATTGGATGAGGGGTAGCTTACTGAAGGCACTTCCCACCCAGGTCGTGGTTTTCTACCCCCTGGTTAGGTATCCTGCTGAAGGCCGAAATCTAACCAAGAGAAAGATGAGATAAACAACAGGAAACAAACAACAAATATATTATCGAATAAATAAGCAATAACAATAAATAATTAAAATATGAATATGAAATAACTAAAAAGAATAATCATACTAATCTTACCAAATAAACTACATGGTGGCATGTCACATTTACTCACGAAAATACGTCAAGAGTCACAACGGCCCAGACCCAAGGGTCTGTTTTAAAGACACCCCAAAGGGTGACCCTTACAGACAACCTCAGACTCCGAACTCCCTGTGTCCGACCTCAACAACTTGCTTTTATAGCCAATTCATATTCTACGTGGGAATAAAAATTAAACTATTTAAACACGTGTCGAGATCTAACGCAATGACTTTGACCTGGTAAAATGTAATACAAAACAATACAGTAAAATATAAACTAATAAATTAATATCTAGGGCAAAACTGTCCTCTCATCGTATGTGACATTATACCTGTCACAGTTTACAACAAAAAAAGAAATAACGAATTGTTTGCTAATTAAAGATAGAAATCATATGAAAATAGCAATTTCAATGATAAGAATTTTTCTTAAAGAGAAGTATTTATTAGTCAAATTAAGATATCTTTTGGACTTTTTCTCCGTTAAAACCACTTATTTTATTATTACACCGAAAAACATCGTTTGCTTTCTACCCCTTCTCTTTCTTGCATAAAAAAATTTAGCATAATATTTTAATGTTATCTAGTTCAAATTTTTTTGTACAACTAAATGGTTTGAGCATTTAACATTCTTAACCATAGTCTGTTTAACTACTTTTACAATATTTATATTATATGTTAAACTATTTGTTCCAGGTGCACAATGCTTTGATGTTAAATTTTTGTCAAAAGTGATAAAAGTGATATCGCGATATTAAGTGTATTTGACGCGAATAAATTCGAGTGAAGTTTTAATATCTCCATTGGAAATATCCTTTAAAAACAACCAAACAGCAAAATGGTAGCAGGAGGAGGAGGATGGTAAGTACTAACTAGGTTATTGTTTTGTTAATATTTCGAATATTTATATCCTTTCAAAAATTCTTCATGGTATATTAGAAGATTCTAAAGTTAGGTGAAAGTTAAAACTGTCACTCATTTAAACTATTTCAACCATGGATAGGATTGTAGTGACGATCCAGAGGCTGTTAAGTGCACTGGAGCAAGAATCCCTAATTTTTGTCTAATTAGGAAACTGTGTTAATAAGTAATTTTATAAAGCAATTAAAAGTAGATCCATTATTTCTGGATAAAATATTTTCTGTTAGAATTTTTACCTTGAAATAAAATAGAAACTCACTATGAAATTTTTTTTTTCAAATATAAGAATTATTATTCACTTATGAAGCTGTGTTAATGACGTCAATTTTATATAGAAATTCAAAGTAGATCCAATATGAAATATATACTCAGGGTAATTAAGCTTAATCGAAGCAAAATACGAATTGTTATTTATTGGATTAAATATTTATTTTAAGAATCTTTATCTTGAAATTAAATGGAAACTTACTATGAGAATTTCTGTTTAAACGCAAGAATTAATGTCTAATAAGTTAAAGTAATTTTATACAATAATTAAAAGTTAATCCAACAAGAGATAATTTACGACTCTCTTCATGAAAGAGCTTCAACAAACGAACACATATTCGGTAATTGAACTTAATAGAAGCAATCTACAGATTTTCATCTTGTTATTTACAAAACCTTTTTTTTCTGGCTTAAATATTTTCTCTTAGAATCTTTATCTTAAAATAAAATAGAAACTCACTACGAGAATTTCTGTTCATTTTATATAGCAATTAAAAGTAGATCCACTATGTGATAATTACCAGTTTCTTCATGTAAGCGGTTCAGAAAACGAACCAAAATTCGGTAATCAAGCGTAATAGTAGCAATATACGAATTTGTCATATTGCTATTTAATAAAAACATTTTTTCTGGCCTAAATATTTTCTGTAAAAATCTTTATCTTGAAATAAAATAGAAATTCACTATATGAGCATTTATGTTCAAATCTATATAAGAATCGTCTGTACAATAAATCGGCTAAACTCTAAAGAACCCAAATTGGTAACAATTACTACTGAATTATTCTTCCGATAACCTTCAATACTGGAATTAAGGTCTCCAAAGATCATTGGAAAACCGATGAACAACGTTGTTTACTATAACCTAAGAATCCTTAGTATACTATACCTACCATATATTGTCTATTGAACTTAACGGTTCACTTTTCTTAGGATAACCTCGAACAACAAAAAAAAATGATGCTCGTTTTAACAGATATTTGTGATTTTCTTCGGGGATCTAAATTCGTGAAGTGATGCCACTACGCCAATCTTCCAACTTCACATTATCTCTCATGAAGCTATACTAATATCAAGATTTTCTTATTGTTGTTTGAGTAAATTCACTTCAATAAATACAAGAGTAACGACGAACTCCAAGCGACACTTATATTAACATTTTTTAAACCAGAAAAACATATTGGTCGATAAAAACAAAAACCACATGTCATAACTATTAGTCCTTGGAATACCGTTTAAACATTCAGTATATTGAACAGTCTGAGCTAATGTTCTAGTATCATACTGACGTATCACATTGTGTTTAATAAATTATTTTTCTTTGTACTATGCCGAAAGTAAGTCGTTCCAGCTTCAATATTACGGCAGAAAGCCTAACTTTTATGCCGTGATAATGTCGCGCAGACAGCGGGCAGAAAGAAGTTATTCCTGCACTGATGTCACTGTCAGTTATACTGTCACTGCAAATGTCGGGGCAGGCATCAATATCTTTTAACACAGAAGGCAATTTCCTTCGTACTTTCGGCATAGGACAAAGAAAAATAGTATACACCATAGACAAATTCATGCATCATGTCGCGCAGTGCAGGAATCTCAAACTTTCTGCCCTTGTAGTGTAATATAGGTACTATTATTATTCTGTCATGTTAGTATATATATTAAGTTTATTATTTTATATTGATAATATTAATAATAATATTCAATAATGTGTATTGTATTGTAGTCTATACTACCGTCACAAGGGTGCAGTATAGGTTATATAATATCATTCGACATTTTAATAATATTTTACATATTTTTTCACGTTTTTAAAATCACAGCAATTTTTGAAATTTTTTATTTTTATTTTTAATAGTGTTTATAATTTTTAATGATTTATTTTGATTTTTTTAAATATCTTTACCAACTTTTTTGTTTTTTTAATATTTTATTATTTTTTTTATTTTTTTATTTATTTAGTATTCGTTTTTAAAATATATTTTATTTTTTAACCTTGTTGTCCAATTTTTCGTAATTTTCAATGTTTTTTATTTTATTTTTTTAATGATTTATTTTAATTTTTTAAAATTATATATTTACCAATAATTTTGTTTTTTATCATTTTTGAAGTTTTTGATTTTTTCATGTTTACGATTTCATTCAGTTTTTTACGAAATTTTACAGTTTATCGCAGTTTATCACCTCCAATTTTTAATAAATTCTTTCGGTTTGTTTTAATTCTTCTGTTTTTTGATAGTTTTCCATTTTATACGATATTGTCGATCTTTAACGATTTTTAAATTTTTTAAATTTTGTTCCGATTTGAGTGTTATTTTTAATTGCATAACACATTTGCTTGAATTATGTTTTGATTTAAAATTACAATCTGCATATTGATTTTTCAAATACTGGAATATAGGCCTCCAACTTTTTTGATAGCTATTGTTTATATGATACAATAGGCATTGTACCTATCTATAGAAATTTACTGAATGTAGACATTTACTTTCAATGCAAACTGTTACATAAAATTTTACAATTCCAATCGAACGTTTTTACATTTTTTTAAATCATCTTGTAAATGAAACCCTAGCATTATAAATCTAAAAACCGTTTTGTCAGTTTCGTATTTTATTTTCAGGCGCTTTATCATCCTTATATGTCCTCGTTTGCTCCCTTAACAGTATTCTTCCCCCAATCTAGCTAACAACAAGGAACAAATAAGTTTGCGGAGTTTCGATGAAGTCATAACTGAAACTAACTGGCACTTCTGCTACTTTTATAGGCGCATTGATTTACTGTTGTTCTCATATTTCACTCTTGCAATTTTATTATCTTCTTCTCTAATTCGTTCAATTTGAATCATTTTATTGATAATTAAGTAGATTTACTGTACCTAAAAAATAAAGGGTAATTAACTGGTAATATTATATAAGAATTTGTAATTTTACAGTTAAAACTTTATATTCGATTTATCTGTTTTAAAAGTATTTAAAAAGTACGAGGATGTAATAAAAATACAAATTTTTCTTTAGAATTTTTTGAGTGTGTTTGTTACGCATTTATCCGAACGGATTTGTAAATTTTTATTACGTTAAATGAGTTACGATATGATTTACGTAAGCACAATAGTGTAACGGGATAACCGTAAAGGAAGGGACCTTAATTTGAAAGATTGTTGTTGACAGTTGATTTTTAGAAGTTTGTAAAAAAATCAACTGACCATTTTAAATAATGTTTCTAGAAAATTCTAGAAACTTCTAAACACACTGACTAGATTAAATAATGTTGTATATAAGGGGATGCATGGGCAGTTTAAGTCAGTTCGAGTCAAGTGTTTACAAGAGTTCATTGTATTGTCAAGTAGTTAGACGTTATCCAGCAGAGTTCAGTGTATCTTAACAATTTTGTAAAAAGCCCCCATAAGTGTATCAATATTATCTACTGTAGCATCGTCCTTAAAACATTGGCCTCAAGAAGAAACATTCTGACAGACTTGAAATAATGACATTTGTTTATGCCCTAGGGGAGAAACAACGTTGCTTCTCCCCTAGGGCAGTAAGAACTGTCAGTTTCTGACTGACAGTTGCATTGGTCTGAAATTGTCTTGTTTTGACTGGCAAAACAGAGATCAAAACTAGCTGTTTCAATGCATGTAATATGAAAAAATATATGTACACAACAAAAATACATTTTTTTTTCTATGACTGGTCTTCTTTACACTCTCCTAGTTTCCAGCTCCTACTTTCTATCTTCTTTTCCATGCTCCTCCACTTTTCAGCTCTGGTCTCATCTTCTAATTGCTCCTGCTTTGTGTTTTTAATTATTTCGTTTGTTTTTTTCATAATTATTATTATCTAATAAAAATTTAAAACTAAAGCTAGCAACCGATTCCATTAATAGTAACTCACACTTCCAGAAATCTACTGAAAGTAGTGTGTACCCGATGAAAAATCCATATATATACGTATTACATACAACAATAAAATTTTTACGAAATGGAAACGTGCATGGATATGATCGTTAGAGGCAAAAGCAGTTATGGCAAACGTTTTTAGTTCATCATCCTCTTTACTGTTCAGTGGTTTCGACTGATAGCGCTTCTAATCCCGGATTTATGTTATTCCTGAATCCGCTGTGCGCCCCGCTATAAACTGATTGCACTGCATAGTCCCGCTTTGTGCTCCACCTATTGATATACAACCGAATACAACTTTTCCGGATTAATATTATAACGGTTTTATGGCATAAGAAGATTTACAGATATTTATAGTCGAAAAAAAGGACTAGTTCTGGCCCAAAAAAAATTATATAGGTGCACAGAGTGTTGACGAATTAGACTTACAATAAAAAAATTACTCTCAGTTCAATTTTTTTGTTGTGTGTTTCAAGTAACTACTAATTGGCGGTAGCCATCTATGCTCTGAGTGGAAGACGAGTTAAATGAAACTATATGTTAGGTTTGTTCCAACAGACCAAAGAACCATTCTAGGACCGTCCGGGAACTGCGCAGTGGACGAATTCTCGTTATCTTTGAAGTACTGAGTTGTTTAGTAACGGTTCTAGAACGGTTTTTTGGTCTGTTGGAACAGACCTGTTGTTATCTCTTTTGTTTGAAGGAAACTGCAAATTCTGTGAGGTAAACGATGAAACCTCAATACACATACTCTCATCGCATCAAGTAATTCTAGGGTCAAATACCTAGGTTCATACGAAATAGAAAAGGAAGAACTACCTAACTTGAAACCCAATGATATCCTAAACTTTCTAAGAAAGATAGGACTAGAAGAGCTGCTATAAGTCTGAGAAATTAGCAGAAATATAGCAAGAAAAGGGGGACACAATAGATCTTATTGTATCTGTTACCCCTAACTTGCTCATACATACATTTCTTTCGGTGAAAGTTGAAGTAGAATTTTCGACCAGGATAGAAAGAAAAATATTTGCAATAAAGGATTTGAAAGTTTGCTACTGACTACTATATTAAATTATTGAAAAAAAAGCACATCGTTTACCTTTCTTATATATTTAAACAAACAATTCTTACTAAATCAACTCTATGGCACCTCAGTAAGGTGGAGCGGTTAAAATTTAATATATTTAATTTAGAAATTACAAACTAAAAAGATAGTAAGAATCAGAAAACTAACGAGACAATATGTTAAAAACGACAAAACAAAAAAAAATTGAAGACAATAAAAAATGAGATAAAATGTAAGAATTTGAAAAAACGGAAAAATACTTTAGTGCTAGGCGGCGTGAAGTTTGCTGGGTTTGTCCTATATATATTTTGATATGGAATTCCTCCTAAGGGTTTCCTCCTAATCAATAACAAAGAAAAAAAAACAGAGTCAGAAAGTAGAGAATCAGAGGGAAATAAAGGATCAGAAAAAGAAGCTAGCCAGTAGAGAGTAGAAATAGAAAGATGGCTACCTAGTAGAATCCACAACCCGAAGATTATTATTAATTGAAAGGAGTCCCCAAGGAGGAATTTCATATCAGCACTAATAAACGACAACAGTATCACCAAAAACCTAGCCCCATTTTCCCACCGAAGAGCAGTGTCTGATCTTTCCTTGTATTACCGATACATAAACGGATTTTGCTCAGAAGAACTCCGCTCTATAATGACTCCACTTGTCAGACCAGCCAGAGCAACGCGATGTGCCAACTCCATGCATGCACCCTTATACTGTTCAATGCTGGACATCGAGAACGGACCGATTCGATCGTTCCTATATCCCCAGGGTCTCCAGATTGTGGACCTCCTTACCTTCCCACGTCTTCCCTACTCGTTTTAACTTGCAGGTCTTTAAATCCCAAATTAATAAATTGTCTCTTCTGCCCCAATAGATGTTCTCGGTACATTTGTATGCTTACATCCTTAATAAAAAAAAAAATACATCTGTTATCTTTTTTATGGAATATGCATCCTATTTTTAGTTATAGTTATCAAAGAAAATCAGTTTCAAGAAAAGTAGAAAACATCTTTTTTCTTTACCACATTCAGACAACTAGCAAGTCATTATTAATCAATTATTTAATATATTTATTCTATACAAATCTACCTTATTGGATTACTATTTTAAAACTAAATTCTTCTGTTAAAAATTGATTCACCCAGTAGATCTAAAGCAGCTAACTAACTTGTTCAATACAAAGATGTCATTTTTACCGTCACGTTTATACCCACTTAGTAGGTATAATACATAATAACAGTGTAAGGGCTGAAAAGTGCAGAAAGGGATGGTATCGACGGCGGGGATGGAATGAAGAATGCATCACGTGACCAAATTACGCAATGAACCACGTATTAGTCTCGCCGTCAGAAAACGTGCAAAGAATCGGCTAGTTCACGTCTCAATATATAAACGAGTATATCAAAGAATTGTATTCACGTTTTCCGGAAGCTTTTATAAATACAGGCCAACGAAATATCGAGTGTTGCATTTAAGACATAACTATAAAACGATGATTAATTACTGCTTAATAACTTTTACCGTTTACCCAATAAGAAACATCTTTTAATAATTAAAACGTAAAATGTTAATTATTGGAAAAAACAAAAATACAAATAGCTCTAATTTATACATCTTTAATATATTAATAGGAAATTCTTCCTTGGGACACCTTTCAATAAACAATAATTTCCGCACTCAAGGCAATCAGTTGTTATTACAAAAAATTATCCAAAAAAACTTCTTTCCTGTGGCAGGTCTTCTTTCTACTCTCCTACTTTCTAGGTCCTTCTTTCTGCTGCTCTATTTGCTAACCCTTTCTCTCTGCTCCTCTACTTTCCAGCTCTATCTTCTTATTCTATTTACTCTTGGTTTTGTGTTTTATTTATTTCTTTAGATTCTTTTTATTATTTATTTTTCTGTTTATTTTTATTTAAAATTGACACTTTACAACCTTTAATTCAATTTGTATATAATCCTTAGCGACACTTGTACTTTTTAACAATTCTTTGTAAATCGTCATCTAAATCCAAAATTAGTTCTTTAATTTCTTTGAAATGTTCCGCATAGAATATTGCGGTTTTAATCCACGTTCACCCTCGGGTAATAACAGGTTGTGGAGGTAAACTAACTCCTGGTAATCTCTGCTTATATATATATATATATGCACTCTTAAAGGTGCTTTTAGAAACACCTTTTTACATTCGAAATTAATTTATTTACTGACGGTTTATTCCATGTAAAAGACAAGTGACATGTTGGGGTAAAAGATTTTTAAGTTTTGGCCTACTTTTACCATATAGGTACGGTACCTGCATTACTCAAAACCACTAAAAACTTTTCATCTGGAATTGAATTTGGTAAGAAAAAGCTCGATAGAGACTGCTGAATAAATCGGGTTACGGCTGCTTGGAAGCTATACTAAATATGGGTTTGTTGCTTTATCTTCTTGCAAAGATCCAATCACAAGAGCTTGCTATTTCTAAAAGAACCCATTTACCTTGGGACGTTGTCTTACTTTTTCTCCCACATTTCTCCCTACGATGAGTATAAACTAATCTTTAATATTTTAATATTATTACAGCTTGAAAATATACGAGAGACTCCTTTTGGGTCATGAATATGTACTTACTATATCTCTAGGTCCAATTGTCTGTCAGTGACGTAAATGAAAGTGGAACCAATGCGAGGTTCGAATGAATGCTAGTTGCCATGTTTAACTTAGAAAGACTTACTATCTTTGTCTTATTAATGCGCAATAGAAAGAGATACTTTTAAGAAAAATGTCAAGCGGCACTAGCACACTTAATAATGTTGTCCAGTGTTAACATTTATCTTAAAAATATCTCTTTCTATTGCGCGTTAATAAGACAAAGACAAAGTAAGTCTTTCTAAGTTAAACATGGTAACTAGCATTCATTCGAACCTCGCATTGGTTCTACTTGCATATACGTCACAATGACGTCACTGACAGACAATTGGGCCTCGAGGTATAAGGGTAATTATCCTTTCTCTTTTACTTGTTGGAATATCTATGAAAGTAAAAATTAGTAAAGCATGCTATTTTTTCCCAAAACACAACAATACGTCTGGCTAATATTAGCAATAACTTAATGCAGAAATTACCATATTCATATTAACAAGTACATCTTACATTGGTGGGTAGATGGTGTATGCGTACCTATATCACTCCCTAAACCAAATCCAAACAAGATAAACGACATATATTTTATCTTTTCCTGTCGTTATTCGTTTTGCGCAAAGAGAGCGAAGATTCACAAATTCCCTAATCTATACGTGCCTTGTGTTCTCAATTTTTATAGTTTTTCATAACTTTCTAGTACATTCTGAATTTTCGTAAAATATTTTGAATTCAGGTGTGTCTGTCGATCTGTTGGGTAGTCGTGTCAGTATCTATATCTGTTACGCCATTTGTCTATTAGTCTATGGTTCGGTTTGTCATTGGTCTGTCTGAAGTCACATTAAACTTCGGTTTTAATATTAAAACGTAATAATAAACGTAACTGATAGATACTAGTATGGAGGGTAGAGGTAAGGAGAATTCAGTCTGTATATAAAAAGTGTCCATCCAAAAGCGTAAAATTTTGTTTTACTAGAAGCGGGCGCTGTTAAGCAATAATTCCATGATCTGAATATAGCGATTTTAAACCGACTGAAATATGTAAAAATTAATGAAGTCTTACCCTAAAAATTAACGTGACAGATTGTTGATATGATATATCACGAAGTATAGGTTGATATATGATTAGATTTTTATTGTTATAAGTTAAAATGGTGAAATCTTGTGTAATTAAAAATTGTTCAAACAGGCGCAAAACGAAAAAGAAAATGTTGGATGATGTATGCTCTGGATCATTTTTTCGGCCAACGGTACGTAAAAACAAATTTAATTATATAAACAAGTAAAACCAAATAGTTATTGGATCAATTTTTTTTAATTTAAGGGACTTTTTTAAATTATATTTATTTCGTGATAAAAATTAATATAATAATAATAATAGTAATAAAGCAGTTTATTTATCTTTGTACATTTATGTATAGACTCCAAGCACGGTTACAGCTTTGGGCATTGCTATACATATGGATATCTTTTTCTTGAAAGTTTCTACAATTAACATAATTCCGTACCGATGGCCGAAAAAAACACAGATCATTCGATATTTTCTTTTTCGTTTCGCGACTATTCGAACAATTTTCAATTATACAAAATTGTACCATTTTAATTTATAATATTACAATCCAATATCAACAACGTGTCACTTTAATTTTTAGGTTAGACCAGGGTGAAAGCTTAGACTTCATTAGTTTTTGATTATTTCAGTCGGTTTAAAATGGCTATATTCAGATCATGGAATTATTGCTTAACAGCGCCCTCTTCGGCAACCAAGTAAAACAAAATTTTACGCTTTTCGACGGACACTTTTGAAGCTTTTTTCCATAAGAGTGAATTCTCCTTATCTCTACCCTCCATAGATACTAGATATAATAAAGAGCTTTCGAAAAAATCTTATCCCATATTTTTTTTAAATATTCAATAATTCAAAAATATAATTAAAAATTCATTTACGTTACAAGGCAGAAGGCAGGAAACTGATTAATTACGGTCGAGGGAGCTGAGGCTGGAATTTCTAATCGAGTACCGCAATCACAGTTCACGGTCATGTATAGTAAAATGTTTTATTTTATAATGGATTGTATAAAAATGAAATTTTAATCTTTTATTTCAGGTTACCTATCTGTATGTAGGTGTTTTTTATTGAAGCGATGTAAATACAAAAATAACAAACTTGGCAGTTTGTCATTTCGTGCGTATTTCGAAATGGAAGAAATCGAGCTAAAATGTGCTGTAGAAATTAGTAAAGGCTTCTGCTCGATATAAAAGGTATAACAGGTCCTCAACTAGTATAGAAAATCCTATAAAGTGGAGAAAAAGGCATGAATAATATGCTTTTGGCGCATAAACTACAAAAAGATGCTTAAGTGTATGCTGATCGTAAAAGAAGGATCTTATATTTTAAAATATCCAAAACTGACATAAAATCTTTTAAAACTGTAAATATTGTGTTTTTTTAAAGCAAACCGTGAAGTAAAAATTTCTTGGACTCATAGTACTGTAATGAGTTAATTTACATACTCAAATGAGTCCCAAAAAATTGCTTATTACAGCACAGCATGAAATGAAATATAAAACATGACTCGGATTATAGATTTTCAAATATTTTCATACACGTACTGTCAGAAACTGATATAATAAAGAATTTAAGAGTCTAATTTTAAATATCTAATTTTAAGTCAATATTTCCATAACTATTTATTACAAAATTGTTTACCAAACTACATAAAATTTCCCGTTATATCTATATTTTTTTCTTTCGAGAAATAAACTGGACTTCGCAAAATATAAAAAGCTAATAAAACTTCACAAGAAAGTCTTTCGTTACATTCTTTTAATAAATCCTCTTAAAAAGTTTCTGCAAGATGCAAGAGAAAATCATACTAAGCAAAATCTGTTTACGTGATCTGTTTACTAATACTACAGTTCTTTTCTACACAAGGTTTTGAATTTGAACTAAATTATATGAAAAACAGTAAAAAAAACTGATACTTCAAATATTTCAAATTAAACAGGTAGGATGATTATAACGGAGATGAGACATCTAAGAAGGATAGTTGGAAAGACAAAATTGAATAAAATGAACAACGAAACTATTAGGAGAATGGCCGAACGGCCAATTAAGAAGCAATAATTATTAATAAAATAGCAAAGCGACTAATGAGAATGCAACCCAGAAGTATTACAAAAAAGTCGACGAAACAAAGAGAAAAAGGAAGATCAAGAAAAAATGAATACAACAAGGTGTGGAGGTGGAAAAAGTTAAGCAAAAAATGAAAATAATGACAGGAAACAAGAATAAAGATTATGGGTGAATGAAATTTAATAGAGATCCAAACCAGACACTCTGAAAGGGGAAAATAAAGAAGGACAGAATTTAAAATTATTTTTTTAAATTAATACGGTTTTTTAATGAATAGTAGAAACCCCATGATTTAGATAACATTTTTCTCTCCATTTAATTTGAATACTAATCTAATCTTCTTCAGAAATCTTTTTTTTTATTTTCCCTGTATTTCAGGAAATGCCTTGAAATTTTTATACTCGATTATATGTATGTCTTGGTCAGGCAGAGCGTTTTATGAAAAAATTTATTGTGACATGCAAGATAAGATTTTTCTCCATTTGTATAATTTTTTTTGGGGCACACTGTATATCTTGTATTTAGGCGTTAGAACTAGAATTCCGAATTAACAATCAGTCTCTTTATCTTTACAAAATCGTTTTATAGCTTTTTGTTACCTAATGAAATACATTTAATTTGTACATAATTTTTGAACATTACACATATTATATACCAAAGGTTTAGAAGCTTTTTTTGAATTCCAATTTTTGCTTTGAATTCAAACTCTTACTTTTAAATGCAGACTTTGTCTTTAAACTTTATCTTTTAATTTTGAATCCAAACTTCTTTTTGGAAACATAACTTTCTATTGCAAGTTACGCAAAGTCTGGTTGGAACTTGAGATCTATTATCTCTAAAAAACGGAACGAGCGGAACGAAATTCCTTGGGTGGTATTAATAAAGTCGAGTATGTGCTCCTAAGTAGGTACTCATGAGCAAGCAGAGTATATTCTCAGAAAATGAGCACGTGCTAAATATTCGTATGAATAAAATTGAAAGCTACAAATAGAGCACCTGCTACGGTTGTAGTAGTAGCTACTCACTTACGTCATCATTTGTTTCTGCTTACGCATTGCAGGTATATGACGGTTTACCGTGCTAAGTCGTGTCGTGCCGGTTTGATCGCTAAACGGTCTTTTAATCTATAATTTGTTAATTTGTGATTATCCAGTTATGGCAAGTATAGAGTGTGCTGAAAGCCAGATGAAATTTGTTACTATCATAGGAGATTACCCAATTCTACTGGAAAAATCGGACCTGCCCGATGTAAAACAGAAGGTAATTTCCGAGATAAAAGGGAGATTGATTGCAGAAAATCTAGATATGAACGAAGCCCAAATTTGGAAAAAGCTAAATAACATGAAGGCCAGAGTGAAAAAGAAAACGGACAAAACGCAAACGGTTTAAATTTTTAAATGATTGCATGATTTTAAAAATGTATGAATTTCTCCATATAGGTACGAAAGTCGTGTACAGCCCGCGGCGAAGACACATCGACACTTGTGAATTCCTCTCTACTGTTGCAGGTGGCTTGAACGTTGGTACTGCAGAACCCTTTCCTGTTGACATACTCATCCCCATGCAGGGTAGGTTTCACGATCCGGATGTGGGTGCAGTCAATAGCACCTATAGCTGAGGGAAAGTTGTTTTTCTCTTCCCATTTTTGTTTCTCATTTTGTAGCACTTCTGTGGTTGCAGGGAATTTTATAAACAAATGAGATTTTGATACTACAGCTGCCATCACATTTGTTACAGTGTTGGACACTGTTGACTGGTGAACACCAATATTTTCCCCTACACCACTTTGAAAACCTGGATCTCCAATATATCGCAAGAAGATCCTCATCTTCTCATTTTTCTTTGTGGCTCCACCCTCCATCCCAAATCGTTGTCACCCAGGAAATGTTGAGTTATCCAATCGACGTTTCTTCTGTTGAATCGATATAACACACGATACTCAGCATCACGAGTGTCTGCGAATATTATAGAACTTTCTGCAACAACCAACAGGCATAAATTCAGCCATAATACACACATCCGATGAATGTGAGCAACCTTTTGAGGTAACTCACGAAACCTGGAGTACGTACTCTGAATATGCAGTAGGTGCTTACTTTTATTCATACCAATGGGTAAGCAGGTACTTATCCTTGAGCACTTTCTCATAGACGGAGGATGTGCTCACTTACTGAGCATATTCTCCACATTATTATTCATACCAAATGGAGCAGATGCTTCAAAAACTTGAGCAATAAGCATGTACTCATGTTTATTAATACCACCCCTTGTCTTACCTAAAAATTAATTAAAATTGACTTTTGCGGATGATAAACAAAAAAGAATAATCCATAGTTTTTTCAATATTTTTTTAAGAAATTTGTAGAAAATTAATATAGTGAATTAATCCACTAAATATACGGCATACCAAGTGCGCCACCTTCCGGGGTCGTCATAGTACTTCATTATGTAAAATTGCTCGTTTAAATATATGAAAGATTCGTTACGCCACCCTACGGTGGTGTCTCAGCACTTAATGTAGTACAAATTTTCTTTTCTTTTTTCCGAAATATCTTTTGTTTTTTTCGACTATTTTTCATTTTATTACTTTTGTTTCTCGGTTTTTTATAAATTTATATTGTGATTTGCTGGAACCTTAAATTATCTAGGAGTTAAAACACAGCACCATCTATCGGGTGTCTACACAACCTAGATATCAAACGTTTATCAATTTACTTACACCGCCCTCTATTAGAAATTCGTAGAACTCACTTATAAGGCATTTTATAGTGTCCTAAATTTTATATCTAAACCATTATCGAATTCATTTTAAAACAAACAAAAAATTTCATAAAAATCCACTTTTTGATATATTTAGATTTATTAATAAGGACTTTCCTTATCAATACAATTACTGGTCATTGATTCTGCAATTTTCAAATTGATTGTCCTAACAAACAAAAAAATATATATAAAAAATTTTGATATCCCAGTCCTTTATTATACAATATTCAAAACAAATGACTTTCTTTCTTTCTCTGCTTAGTCTTTTATCCAGTTTTCTATTTATTTGCTCTTTTTTCTGCTTTTCCATACCTTCTATCTCGTTCTTTCTGCTCCGATACTTGTAACTTTAACTATTTCCCAACTCAGCTCCCCTACTTTTCAAATTCTGTTTCTATTTCTATTCGCTCTTGCTTTATTTTTAACTTTCCAATTCTTCTTATACCTACCTATTTTTCTTTTTATTAACTTTTAAAATAATTTTTTTTATGCTGATTAAATAATTTTTTTAATAATGAGAACTCTTTTTATATTTTATGACAAGGTAATCATAATCATTTTGAAAACAACCTTAATCTAGAACCAATTTACAAATGTAAATGTAATCACGTTCCAAAATTCCATTGATAGAACGTGTGCCACGAAGAAAAATCCATATCAATATATATGTATTTATATATATATATATATATATATATATATATATATATACAATACATATAGGTTTATTTTATAGCAAGTACGCGGTATCACAAAAAGAAATCTTTGAAATCTGATAGCAGGAATGCTTTGCCGGATTTAATTATCCTGCAAAAGACCCGAGAGGGACATGAA
The DNA here is from genome assembly GCA_964028335.1 of Altica lythri. Lineage (NCBI taxonomy): Eukaryota > Metazoa > Arthropoda > Insecta > Coleoptera > Chrysomelidae > Altica > Altica lythri. The sequence goes on along the minus strand of OZ034805.1, from coordinate 53,522,030 downwards.
TGAAGGATTCTATATTCCATTGAAATAGCGCCCTGCAAGGTATTCGAATAACTAATGAAGTCTTTAAAGTTCCCTAATTAGACCAAAATGCCAAAATTAATAACATTGATGGTGTATTATATGAATGAAAGGAAGTAGAATGTTAATGGTGAGTATTATCTGGTCCAAACATGTTACATGATAATTCTAGTACACAATATCTACAAATTAAACAAATGCTTTCGGAAATAATAGTATATTGTAGAGTTGAATTTTTAAAAGTATTTCAAATTAACCACAAAAATAACATTCAGTTTGCTTATAGACTAAAAATTCACCGGAATTTTAAAGCACCTCGTGGCACTATGAACGTGAATGGAGATCATTTCATGTTAGCGGTAAATGAGCTCGTTTTTTTTTTATAAATAATCTGTTAATTACGAGGGTGAATGAAATATGACTCTGAGGAGAATCTTAGCTACATAGGTAAAAATACCAAATGTATTTTTAAATTCAGTCGATAGGAAATGTATGTTAATCACTTCTTTGTTGCTTAAAGAAAGAAGTAGGTAGGTACTTTCGTTCATTGGGTAACAATTATTACTAAATTTTGGAAAAAGATATCATCTGATATTCTAAGGAGTTTGGAGTGTTAGTTTAGGGATGATACTCTTAAAAATGTGTATTCCTACCAAAATCTATTACGACGAGTCATAGAGAGTAAAAGTAGAGTGACAGAGAAGAACATTGATACCTTTGGTGGACTTTTCAAAAACGATCGAGCTGTTAATAGTGCTGCATCTGAGGTAGGAATCAGCTTGTGGAACACTGAGGCATTTATTACTACCCTCGGTTTCGAAAAGTGAAAAACATAATTTTTTTGCACCAAATAGAAAGTTGTAGCGAATCTTACGTGCATCATTCGTAACCCACTTTGACCGACATAGCAAGTATGGAATGGAGACAGAAAAAGAAAACTTAAGCGATAAAAATTAAATCTTGTCTCTCTCCATAATAATTTTATCCTCGACTGTCACACTACTGCCAACTTTTATTGGTAACAAAACGTATGGTTGGACATGGACAGGTTTTCCTATAAGATATGTTTCCCTGTTCCAGCTGCTCTAATTGGTGAAAAATAGTTTTTATGGACTACACTGAGGCATACTCTGTATAATCCGGACTTATCGCCTTTTAATTAACATCTTATTGATATCATAATTTTAATTATTAATTTACGTAAATTTTATTCTGCTATATATTTGGAAAATAAATCACAAATATTTCTTTGAGCAACTACCATGATGATGCTGATTATAAAATGACAGTATAATCCGCACAACTAATAACTGACCCTCTATAGGTAGAGACTATTGATGTATGTGGTAAATAAAAACGGACCAAGAACAGTGCTTTGAGGAACTCCAAAAGTGTTAATCATTTAATTTCTACACGCTGTATTCTGTTTGTCAAATATTTTTTAAAGATTTTTAACACCAACCATTTCCATTTGCAATTTAAATTATATATTTATATACAGAGTTTAAGATTTGTGATAACATTGTTTCCAGATTTATCTAAAGTACTTTATTTACATCCGAGAATTGTATAAACGACATTATTTAATACATTTTTAAGTACATAACTATTGTAACATTATAACAAGCAACAAAATAGTTTAATCAAATTAAATGAAAAATTTAATATTAAATTTACTTTATTTTTTTTGTACTAATTTCTATAATGTCTATAGTGATCATATATATACATATATTGATATAGATCTTCAATCTCCTATGTGGTTTTCTTTTCTTCTTGTTTTCTTTCTGCTTCTCTCTATATCTGTTGGCTCATTCTTGGCTTCTTTTTCTTCTGGTGTGCTTTGTGTCCATTTACAAAAAAATTGTTTTGCATGTGGTTTTATTAACCTGATAAGTTCTAGTTTTAGTTTGTATATCTGGCTGAATCATGCCCATAATCGTCCGTTAATCTAGATTTCATATTCTCTTTTCATTTATTGACATATTTGTCATAGTTTTATAATATTTATTTTTAGTTTTTCTTTTCTAGATAATGCATTCTTTATAAATAAATTCTTTTTTAAATTGTCCTTAAGTAGCATAAAATTTTGAGGGATAAACATGTTATGGATTCCGAAATTCTGGACACACTTTACATTAAAAGTACCTTCCAACGTACTCATACCAATCATTAATAAGACGTCACCAATAGAACTTTCAGACACAAATCTTTTATTGACTTAAATCCAGAGTTTCATTCCGATACAACAAGTCGTGCAGGTACAGTGAATTTTTGAAATAAGCGAGTCGGTTAAAAAATAAATCTTAGTCTAGAACATTTTCGGAGAGAATTATCCCAACAACTGAAATGGTTTCTGTGTTTGGAAATGAAACACAACACCAGTCAACTATTAGAGGAATCTTTGGTCATCTGTAAGAGCTCGATATAAAAGATCCAACATGAAGACCTGGGTGTTACGAAGTTGGTTTCTCGTTGGATCACTCATTTGCTCACAGAAGAGTAAAAGGTAGTTTGTTGTCAAAAAACATTGGAACGGTTCAACAAAGAAAGCTCAAAAAATGTTTATAGGATTGTTAGTGGCCATGAATTAATTCCTACGATCCACAAAATATACGCCAATCCGCTGTGCCGGTTTTCTGGATCTGGATCTGGCAATTTGGGGAGGGGCGAGCCAGTACTCAGCCAGCACTGAGGCCACATTTGACCCATTGTGCGTCATTCCGTATGTAGGGATACCCTCACCTCAGGCTGTCACCAGGCCTAGTGTCGGTGTTTCACGATGAGGAAAAACCAACAAAAGTGACCCTTTCTCGAAGTGTGTCAAAGAAAATGGTTGCAACTTTTATGTCAAAATCTGGTCAGGTGGCAACAATTGCTTTAGGAGATCGAAAAACGGTTATTTCTGATTGGTATATAAACGTTTGTTCAACAGAAATGATCTCGAAACTCCTACAAAGCAACACAACGGCGAATCATCCTATATCAGGACAATGCAAGTATTCACATTGAAAAGACAATCTCTTATAAGTTAATGTTAATTTACAAAAAACAACAAACGTTGCTACCTCGCAAAGATATAATTATAAATTTATAATAGATTTCTACTTACATTTTGTCACTAATGAAATATTGTAGCTCCCTGACGATGAAATAAATATTATTTCGAAAGCTTTGACAGAAACTGTAAAGAGTTTTATTAAAGTTAAGTAACCCAATATTCTTTTTTGATAACATCTATCTTTTAAGCAAATATTACTGTTAAATGATATACATAGAAGAGAAAATAATTTCTAACGTTTAATTGTGGCCAATTGCGAAAATAAATTTCCATTTAGATTAAGTCCACTTTAGAAACGGTGATAGCCAAGACAATTGGTGGCATACATAGAAGGTAAATCGTGGAACATTTAGTTAATTGAAACGTCTAGGGTTGAACTGAACACCAGAACAATTACACTGAGTGTTAACAGATGATAATGTATTCATTTCTCCCCTTTTATGTTCTGTTTCTGCACTGGGAGCTAGAGAGCGAACGGGGTTGTAGCTCAAAAACTCTTTGCTGAAAAGCTAAACTATAAGCCTTATTTAAGTAAAAAACCGACTATTTAAGTAAAATTTAATTACATTGTAAAATAAAGAATAGTTAAAAAGCAATTATAGATGACTATATCACAGTAGCATTATAATATATATAACGTTGAAAATCGTGAAAAATTATTGATAATCGTGAAAAACTGTCGAAAATTGAAAAAAAAGTAATAAAAAAGTAGGTAAATAAAAAAAAATTGATTTTCTTCGTCCATATGAAATACTGAGTACAAAAACATGTTTTAAAAAAATTGTTGAAAATTGTGAAAAAATTTTGAAAATCCTGATAAAATGTTTGAAATCATGAAAACTTGTTTTATATCGTAAAAAGTTATTGAGAATCTTGAAAAACTGTTGGAAATGCTTACAAAATGGAGAAAATCACAAAAAAGGAGAAAATGTTGTAAACGATAAAAAAAGTATTAAAAATCGTAAAAAATTGTAACCGAAAAAACAAAAATAAGAAATAAAAGAAAAATATAAAAAATCTAAAAAACAAATAAAAAATGTGAAAACTGGAAAAAATACAAAATACGAAAAAAAAATGAAAAAAAAAAAAATTGAAAATCAATCAAAAAAATCTTAAAAATTGGAAAATGAAAAAATATCAATAATTGTTAGGCCACACGAAGTTTACCAGTTCAACTAGTATTCTATAAAAATCTAAAAAAAATAGGTATCTTTTTTTCAGGAAGTTTTTATATTTTCGCCGTGTTCTGTGTCTCTTTGTCATTCTCTTTGTAATTCCGTGGAATTTTGTAATCGAATTTAAACCTATCCCCGACTACCTAGAGCTCTGAAATTTTCAGGATAGTTAAGAACTGGATGACAATGCATGTTACAAGTGTGTTTAGGCATATACATAGATTTTGAAATTTAAAAGGTTTCAAATACTTAATTAAGTTGTTCACAGCTCAATTAGATTAGTGTCCAAATGTGACAGTTCTGTTATGTTATCGTAATGGTCGTAATGGGATCAACTACGCGAGAAAGAAATTTTTTTTGTTTTTTAAAAATTTAATATCTAGTAATATGACTTTTAAATCAGCAAAAAAAAAACTTTCTACTATAAAAATTTCTTTTTATAAATTGTGGTTACCAAAAAATGGCACGAAGTATATACGGGATTCTGATGTAATAAAAATGAAAAAACTTTACCCCAGCAATTCAGTGACTGAAGAATTGGTGATATGGGGGTTAGCTCCAATGCAGATTTATTGGATGAAAGTAAAATGAATATTTTATCGAGAAAACTAGTTGACAATGAATAAAATATCCATTTTCTTAAACATTTTTTCAGTGTTGGTTCAAGTTTCAGTTCTTATTTTCAATTTCTATTAATTTACTTTGACTAATTTTTGGTTTACTAGAATATACGTTTCTTTTATTCATATTTTTTACACCAATGAGTTTTTTTAAAGCTCTTTATTTTTACTAATTATTTAACACCATTGTCAATTGTGACAACATGGTTTATATATTCACTTTGTTTGGTGCTCCATCCATTTTACAGTCTGACAATGGACGAGATTTCGCCAATAAAGTCATTAGCAGCCTATAGAATGTATGGCCTAATTTCAGAATTGTGCATGGAAAACCTAGACATAGCCAAAGTTAAGGTAGAGTAGAGAGGATCAACCAGGATATAGAAAACATGATAACTACCTAGCTGTAGGACCATAAAACAGCACACTGGAGTGATGGTTTAAAATTTGTTCAACTTATGGAAAACAGTGCATTGCACAGTGGAATATAAAGATCTGCCTACGAGGCAATGTTTGTTTGCGCACTCAGGCATAGTTTAAGTACAACACAAATTCCAACTGAAGTTATATCAAAATTTGAATCTGAGAAATGTCATTGATCAAATGCAGAACCAAAAACGCACTGAACATGAAATCTCCAACAGTAATAAAGATCATAACGTTGAAAGTAGTGAAAATATATTCATCACAAATAATAACATATCAAGTAATGAAATAGATATTTCCATGATCTGTGAAAATTCACCAGGTGATCAAATTGGCGTCGAAAAAGATAGCTATCAACTAATAGATCTCGACAAATCTACTCAATCCATCAAAAAACATAGAGAACAAGTTTCCAATGTTTATACGAGCAAGCTAAAAGAATGAAACATATGTCCGATCATGACAATCCGCCAGAAAAAAATGGAGCAACAGTTCGAATTCCGGTACCAGATCTCGACCGTGGAAGATGCGTTGCCCGATCAATCATTGGTGTGATATTGGATGTTCAGGACGAGTTTTACAAAGTTGGAATAAGATATGGAAATCTAAAATAGCATTACGCAAGGTTATATAAAGCATTTATTTGTACTTGTGAAATGAAATATCAGGTCTCAATCTAGTCCATGCCCTAAAAACATCATCAATGAAAACGAAGTCCCAATGGAAAAGGAAGTGGATCTAAGAACAGTTGCAACAGCACAATCATCAGGAAGTGGTCAAGGATTTTTCAGATGCTCCTGCCAGACAAAGAAAAATGAGAAATGCAAATAAAAATGCCACGGCTCTTTACCATGCAGCAAGAAATAATAAAACCTTTATTTTAACGATTATATTTAACTGTTGTTCATCCCCACAGATAAATTCATTAGTCTTCCATATAAGAAGAGCGTAAGTTGGGTTTACACTTTAGACACATATCTACTCATCCTGGTTGGAGTGTACTTTGACTAGTTAATGTTGACCTAATGATTGGGAAAGAATCAACTCTTACTAAATGGCATTGGAAAGAGTTTATTTTTTCCAGTTGAAGTCTACTTTTACTAGGAAATGCTGATTAGAAATCTTTGTTTTATGTTTAAAATCAACTTTTACTAAAACCAGCTGTCTGAGTTGACTCAAACTAGGAATATTCAACTCAAACTGGATAATCAACTTAAACTGTAACATATATACTAATCAGAAACCTACAGAATTAACAATTATATTCTGCTCGATATTTAATAAATCTATGTTCTTTTTCCTCCATTATTTTCTTGATTAAAAGCGTTTTTATTTGATTATTTTTTTCACCTGTCAAAATATCACAATTTTGTGATTTCGTCCAATGAAAACGCTTAATCTTCAATGTTTTAGGCTAAATCTAGCCAATCATTCCGGTTTATATTGATTATTTTTTTCACCTGTCAAAATATCACAATTTTGTAATTTCGTCCAATGAAAACGCTTAATCTTCAATGTGTTATGCTAAATCTAGCCAATCATTCCGGTTTATATTGATAAAACCACTAGTGGTTTTACTAGTATTGATAAAATTATAGAACTGTGAAAAATTCAATAACAATATTAAACAATAAATTTTCTTGTTTATAAGTACCTACCTTACTATAAATCAACATTCATTTATATTATCTAAATATTCTGAAATATGTTTTGTTATTATTATTATCACAATTCAATTTATCTAAACGATAATGAAAAATCAAATATATAGGTACTTTAAAACTAACCTGCTTCCTGGTTCTGCATGCATTTAAAACTTTTATATGCCTACAGGCAAATGTGGTCTTGTAGGTAAACTTTAAATAGACATACCTAATAATTTTTATTTTAGTAATTTTCTCTTTAATAATATAATTGTATAAATAGGTATAAAAATAAATATTTATTCAAATTATAACCCTGTTTTCACGACGCTCACGACAACTGACAACTGTCAATACTATCTAGTGTACAGGATAAGTTAATGGGAAGGAGTAACGGCATTTCGTTTGTGTTAATTATGAAATATAAGTTGTTCTAGGAAGTTTTTTAAATAAAGTAGTTTTTGTACAGAATGGTTCAAAAAATAATCTTCTCAAATACCACTCGTCCTGTAATATTTTACTAGATAAATTTTTATTTTCCAGACTCAAACTTTTTTATTTTAGGCAAAACTACTCAAACAAACTGAATATGATAAATTCACTCGTCCTACGGACTCGTGATTTTATCTTATTTCAGTTTGTTTTCGTATTTTTGCCAAATAAAAAAGTTTTCGTGGAAACTAAAAATTTATCGATAAAATTGTAAGGACTCGTGGTATTACCTTTGATTATACTTTTTTTAAATATTAACAACCAAAGTTTTTTCCTATTTTGTTTATGTATAATGATGTAGATTCAAAATAGTCGATAAAATTCATCATAACAAAAGAGTTATACATATCACAGAGATTTATTTAGCATGATAATGTCCATGTTTAGCAAAACGTTTGAAGTGGTAGGATATAATAGCAGGAAAGGGCTGTTTAATATCATAATAGGCTTTTCGTGAGACTGCTTACCGAAGCACTGCCTTCTCGCTAATGGTCTGATTAAGAGATTTCAGAGCACGAGACAAACTAATGGACGTTTTCCCGTCATCGTTTCGCTTCCCTTTCCCTGTCACGATGTCAGCGCTTCAGAGATTTAATATTTTTTAAAAAGGAAATTGGAAACTTTTCTCTTTTGTATTGAAATTTTTTCTATAGGCAATCATTTTATTAGTATTTGAAACAGAAAAGCCATTTTTAAAACATACAGGGTGTTCATTGAACCAAATATTGAAAACTATTGAGGATGTTTTTAATTAAATATTTCGTTTCCATGTTTTTGTCGATTTATTATCTTTTTTAGCCTGTTTCCAGGTTTTAACTTATTTTTTTCCGTGGTATTTTGTAATTTTGCTGGTTTTGTCTTTTTTAGTTGTTTGTTTTTGTTGTTAATTTTTTTTATGATATTTTCTCGGTGTTCTTGTTTTGTCTTGTTTCTGCATTTTCGGTTATTTTTTATTTAACTTTAGTTTTTCATTGGTATTTTTTTTTAAATTTTCTTTTTTATTTAATTGTGATTTTCTATAATTATTTTTTTTGGCTTTTCGTTTTCTTTTCAGTTATGCCAGTCTTTAATATTTTTCTAGTTTTTCCTATTTTTTTTTTTTTCGATTTATCCCATTTTTTTGGCATACGTTTTTTTGGTGGTTTAACCATTTTTCACGATTTTCAACAATATATTTACATTTGTTCACCGTATTCAACAATATTATACGATTTTACACAATTTTTCACGATTTCTTTATGGTTTTGGACATTTTTTTACCATATTCAACGGTTTTTAAAGATTGCCAACATTTTTTTTATGAGTTTGAACCATTTTTTACGCTTTTTACTTTTTATTTTAAGATTTTTATTAACATTTTTCATTATTTTGAACATTTTATCACAATTTTCAACATTTTTTAAAGATTATTAGTAATTTTTTAACGATTTTCAAAGTTTATTTTGCGAAATCCAACAATCTTTTTAATTTTCAACAGTGTTTTAACATTTTCAATAGGGAGATGGGCCCAAAGGGGGCACCTTAAGGGAAAATTAAAAAACAAATGGTTTTTAAATTAACTGCATTCTTTATTTTTTGCTATAAGGTCCATTATTAATCACTTTTAAATGAAACATGGTTTAATATAACAAAAATAAAAACATATAATAGTTATAATCAAATTACAATACAACTACGATTGCCCGCTTTGTCCGAGGAGGGGGCTTAAAGCGGGCACTCGTTTCGGGTAAAACGGACATAGCTTGACAGAAAGCAGGCATGTCAAAATTTTACTTGTTACTTACATACCTAACTGTTACCTTCGTAATAAAGACAAAATTAAATATAAAAAAGAACTTAATCACGGACGGAATAGCGTTATAACTAATAATAGAAAAAAAAGGAAACCTTTAATTTACTATTCCTAAAAATAAAACAAATTATGGAGATCTTCTTATGGTTAATAAAGTATAAATAATATTAACTTTAAAAATTCTTCTTATAATCAGTCTTTCTTTTATAATCAAGTCATCCTATACCTATAGCATATAGGTAACCTAAGTTATTAAATTTCCTGATAAATGTCACAATAAAATGACCCAATTCCTGAATATGCAGTACAAGATTCGTGAGCCCACACATTACAATCATTGCACTGTATCCAATCCTCGACGGGTGGATCCTCATATGGCTTCTGTCATGCAAAACAATGATATTGCACAGAATTACTGATAGTACCAGCTTTGGACGTTTTTCTCTTTGGTTTGGTTTTGTTAGATTTTGGTTTTTCAGCAGACATTTCTTCTGTTACTTTCCTTTTAACGGTATTCACACTTTTGTTTGTACTGATTTTTTTCTTTTTGTCCATCTTAATTCTTTACTAGCCTTTGATCCGCGTGCTTGTTAATATCTCAGCCTTTTGTACTCTTCTGTGTCGGATTGTTTTATTTGGAGAAACTTTTGGAACTGGTCTTATTAACATAGGAGTTACATGTGCAAGATTGCCTGTGAGTGGATTCATTTTGTCCATGCAGGAACTATTGGGAATAAGTGGTTCATGTGTTGCTACTTCATGGAAACCAGCAGGATTGAATTCGTCTTCCATAGTGTCTTCTAACGCAACTTCAGTGTGATTAATTTTTAATGGAGAAGGTGTTCTATCAGTATCGTATTCAAAATTTGGAGCTGGTGGAGGAGTAATATGATCTTTTCTGTATTTTCAGATAAAAACACGCTGAAGTTGTTTGCTGTATCTTCCAGTATTAACGACGACGCATCCTTAGTAGCTTCTTCTTCAAGTGGCAAAGATGCCTCAATTTGTTTTTCATTTTCGGTCGGATGTAATGGAGTTTCTGTAACAGAAGCTGGCAGAAAATCAGAATCATCAAAAATAAACCGGTTTGTTGGAAGTAGGCCAGTAGATTTAAATCCGTTAATAGCATTCTTTGTTGTTGCTGCCTTCACATAAGCTACGGGCAAAGCGGGCACTTGCCCGCTTTACCCTGTCCTCTTTGCCTTTGTTGGCACTTGAAATATGGAAACAAAACTTAACCTTAAAACGTTGAGGCATGTAACTTTTAATGTAATCAAAATACGCTCAGATAAGCACTTAATAACTAACAATTATTGATTAAAGCATTATAAACACCAAAAAAGAGAAAACACATGAAACATACCCTCCAATATTTTTCAAAAACCAACTTAAAACAGTTTTAGACGCAACTTGTAATGACGTACTCTCAATTCGACCGAATAACGAATGATACGAGGTCCGCATATGGCGGGGACTTAGGTAACACCATATATGTATATATGGGTAACACTTTGTTAGCGCGCTCATTTTTGAAATGGCAATACAAACGGGGGGTGCCCGCTTTAGGCACAGTGTCCGCTTTGGGCCCATCTCCCTATAGATATTCATGTATATCAATTTTTTTAAGTTTTTCGACAAAATTTTTCAACAATATTCAAGATTTTCACCTTTTTTTTTATGATTTCCAACAAATCTTTTTATATTCATTATAATTTCTTTATGATTTTTGACATTTTTTTCATCAGTTTTAACAATTTTTTAATACTGACAACATTTTTTTACGATTTTAAACAACTTTCCACGATTTCAGTTGCTTTTTCTTAAGATTTCCAACAAAATATTTTAAGATTTTTAACGTTTTATCAGAATTTTCAAATGTCTTTATGATTTTCACCATTTTATTAGATTATTAACTATTTTCACGATTTTCCACGTTTTTTTTTACGATTTACAACAATCTTTCTGGATTTTTACCGTTTTTTTTGCCGAATTTTTGAACTTTTTTGACGATTTTTAGGAATTCTTTAAGACTTTAAAACAGTTTTTCAAAATCATATTTATTTTAGTACTCAGACGAAGACACAAATCCAAATAATCTTTCTAACTGTATTTTTTAGAAATCGCATATTGAGTTCCTGTAATTTTCTCTTTTATTATTTCTCACATTTTTAAAACTCAAGATGCTCTTTTCCTATCGTTTATTTCGGCTTTCCAATTTTTTGTGATTTTTACAATTTTCTTAAATTTAAAACGGCTTATGTGCTAACTCCACTTAAAATTAAGTTTCAACGGTTTAAAATACATAAAAATTATAATTGCTCTAGATCCACAATCTTTTTTTATTACTAAATCTTACGTTTTTTGCTCGTTCTTACGGCTTTTTGCTTTTTACCTAAAACTGAAGGGTTTACTAAACTGACTTAAAATTCGTATCCCACGGATCGAAAAACATGACCGTAAAGAGGTGGCGTCCGGTGTACTAAAAACTTTTTTTTGCGTGCCGTTGTAATCATTAAAAGTCAAAAATACTTCGAAAATTTCGGTTTAGTTGATTATGTTACCAATTGTCATTGAAATTTCATTTTAACATAATTTACATAGTTTTATATATTTGGGTACAGGCACTTCATTATTGAAAAAATCGATTTATTTAGTATTATATTCACGTACATCAACTCCCAATTAGGGTAAGTTGATTCGACTATCATCGACGGCTTATTCTTTTAAAGTCCTTTTGTTTTGAATATTCGATTTTCTCCTTAGCAGCAGAGGGAAAATTATTGGTAATCAGCTTAAACTTAATGTAAATGCTGAGGGAATACTAATCATGCAATATAAAAACTTGAATCTTTTTAGACGATATAATATAATTACGGTTACAAATATATAAATTAATAATGACCACCTTGACCATGTTTCACGGGTTCAGAATGTTTGTAACCTCCATGAGATCCATGCTCAGGTTGGTATTGTGGATGGCCACCATAACCACCGGATGATCCATGTCCTAGTTTGTGTTCTTCATAGATGGGTTTATGATCTTGGTGTCCATAACCACCATGTCCGCCTTGTTCTTGGTGTCCATAACCACCATGTCCACCTTGTCCTTGGTGTCCATAACCACCATGTCCACCTTGTTCTTGGTGTCCATAACCACCATGTATACCTTGTCCTTGGTGTCCATAACCACCATGTCCACCCTGTTCTTGGTGTCCATAACCACCATGTACACCTTGTCCTTGTTGTTCATAACCACCTTGTTCTTGGTGTCCATAACCACCTTGTTCTTGGAGTCCATAACCACCTTGTCCACCTTGTTCTTGGAGTCCATAACCACCTTGTCCACCCTGTTCTTTGTGCCCATGGCTGGATTTTTCGTGATTTTTAGTTGCCACCACGTAGGCAACTAAGATAACGGCACACACCTAAAAATGTAACAAAAGATATTTAGCAAAATAAAAGCTAAAATAAATAAAATAGAAGAAAATAAGACAACAATTATTCATTCTTAAAAGAATAATAGTTTATGAAACATAAAAATATTAAAAAAACAAGAATCTAATATCTTAACTATGAAAACAATGAACAGCAAAGAAATATTTTTTGTGTATATGTATTAGTTTCGGCCATATAAAACATCATCAGTATGGTGCGTATAACCTTGGCATAAATTGGAATTTAAAAATTTTGATCATTTAAAATTTTCCAAAGATAAATTACAAATTTCTTCATTCTGGGATGTGTCAAAATTAAAAAAATTGAATATATATATAACAAAATGTCAAAGATGATACATAACGTATCTAGTGCCATACTGTCAAAAGTAATAATTCCAGTTTTGAACTGGAATGGTGTCGGTTAGAATTTCTAACACTTTAAAAGACACCTTGGATGCTGCGATATAAATAGATATAAATATCATTCAACTCATATCAGGGCAAAACCAAACTACAGACACGTGTTTCGCTCTCATTTTGAGCTCATCAGTGTAGTAGAGGCTATGTCTCTCAAGTCACTAATATATATATAGAGAGAGAATTAACTACGGAAACTTCGTATACGTATTCCTTGATGACAAATAAGTAGGGTCTTTCCTATAAAAAAATTTTTTTTAGGGACTCATGTCAGAGTTATAACCCTTTAAAGAGGGGTGGTAAAATACGGTTTTAATTTAATATCTTCTGATTGGTCCAAGATAAAACATTAAAAATTTGGGTGAAAAATCATTTTTATAAAGACGCATTTCTCCTGCCACTTTTCACCTGCCCTACCCCATTCTAAGGGTGCAAATCAAGGAACTCCTCTCAATATTTTTTTTGTAACTTTCTTTCTAAAAAGAAATAGAACCATAAATTTTGACGATCCAACGTGGGGTCATCTCAACTACAAGACCCGACTACAAGAATCCACTACAAGACCGAATACAAGCCCAACTACAAGACCGACTACAAGATCCACTACTAGATTCATTGCCAGCGCCGACTCCAAGATCCACTACAAGAATCGACTCCTAGATCCACTACAAGGTCCGACTACAAGAATCCACTACAAGACCGACTACAAGCCCAACTACAAGACTGAATACAAGATCCACTACTAGATTCATTGCCAGACCCGACTACAAGAATCCACTGCGAGATCCACTACAAGACCGACTACAAGGCCCACTACGAGAAAACCCGGAAACTGGAAGAATAAGAGAAGACAAGAACTTTGACAGGACTGACAGAAAGGTGAGATATTTGATTTACATAATAGAGCAGTGATTTGTGGGGAGAATTTAATTAAAAATTAAACATTAATTTTAAAATTAAAATTATTTAAAAATCAACCTATAAATTAAATACATATATAACAAATTAACATTTTAAATACTTAAAAATACTTAAATAAGATGGATACAAGACAAAATAGAAGAAATAGAAGGAGAGAGGATGAAATACAAGAATACAGTGAAAATAGGCATGAAACACAAAGTAATGATGGTATAAGACAGGATGTAGATGAAATAATAGAAAATATTGGTATAACAGAAAATGATGGATTTTCAGAAGGAGAAGAAAACACAACTATTCAAGTTGTACAAGGAGATGTAATAGGAGATGCGACTAGTTCAAAACCTCATCAAGAAACAGAGATGGAAAGAATAGTTAAATTTTTGGAAAAAATGAAAAAGATTAATGGATATATGGGAAAAATATTATAAAAAAATTAAGAAAAAAGTGAGATATCCTGTAAAGTTTGGAAAAGGAGAATTGGTGATAATAAAAGCTTATATAAGTGGAAATTTAAAGAAAAATGAATCAGGAAAATTAAAAGCTATATTTGAAGGACCTTATAGGGTAGTAAATGAAAAAGGTGTTAATAGTTATATTGTTGAAGATCCGATAACAAGAAATGTTAGAGAAATATTTAATATTGAGAGCCTGTATAGGTATTTTGAAGAAACTTAAAGTATTCAGAATTTGTTATAAAATGTTAATTGTTATATGTTTTAAATTTTAAATTATTAAAATTTTTTTTTACAAAAATTTATAAAAATTTTAATTGTGGGGAATTGTTATGGTATCACTGTGTCTATTGTGTAAATGAAATATCTTACTGTATAGTATGGCGACATAGACCAGTGATTATATTTTTTTTTTGAAGTAAAACTTCTTTAGCGACACTAGGAGTAAAAAAGTTATTCTAACGGACGTGACGTCATTCTAATAACAGAAACCGGAAACAAAACCTAATACTGACACGATTTCGCATGGGCGCCGGCAGCAGGGTGCAAGAGGGTGCGCTTGCACCCCCCTGCTATGAAAGAAAATAGGTACCTGAATTTACCAGAAAATTATATATTTTTTTAATTTTTTTAATAAATTATTGTTTGAATAAAAACTAAAGGCGTCGCGGTTGTTGTCCAAATCATTCTACATTCTATATATATTAGATCATAATAGTGTGTAGATGCAGATGCACCTCCCTGAAAATAATCCTGGCTGCGCTCATGCGATTCTGCCTACTATATTAAATGAAATTAAATCTGTAATTGTATGAATTGACAGCTTGTTATCTTGTCAACCAAAATACATTGCGTAAATAATTTAAATTTGTGTATAAAGTGTTTGTATTAAATATGAATAAACAAAGTGGATTTATTAATGAAGAAAGTGATGAAAAAATATTGAATGAAAACAGTGAGTACCTACTCTGTATGCATACATTTTATTTTTGGTGTGTAATTACACTATTTATTCCTAATTATTTATACCTATTATTTATACCTAGCTATTTTCGTTTTATAGGTTTAAAGAGCTAAGAGCTAAAAAGAAAAAGAAATTGTGAACGTCAAAAGGCATATTATAAGCGCCAGAAAGATTTGAAGAAAAATGAAAAAAGACGAGACAGCGACATTTATTATGATTTGATTAAGTAAGTTTATATACATACATACATATTACGATAGTAAAGAAGCATGTTGCACGTTTTTGTTCATAAAATAATAATATTCGACATGTTTTAACACTTGCTTATACTTATTTTAGGTTTGGTTAGGTAGCCATAAAGGCCATAAAATCACTAGTCAGGATGGCTGATCTTTTATCAGCAATAACAGATCCTTCGTAGGACTGAAGAAAACAAACTCAACTCAGGATTTTAAATTTTATGGAATATGCTATAAAATGCTACAAAATGAAATGGTTATCTAACTATCGAAGGCTCTTGTGTTGTGTTGTATTACAATAAGGTAGATACAGCTACAAAATCACACATTCTAAACGTAATATGTGTATATTTTTAATAATGTTTACCTATTATTAAAGCAAAACTTCTTTAGGCGCGACTAGGGGTAACTCTAACGTTAGATTCTAACGGAAGATTCTGATGGAAGTAACGATGTGATTTCAACTATGGGAGGAGCTTAAATTTTCAAAATTTTCAAACGGTTTCAAATACATTAATGTTATTTAGAGAGTAAAATCTATGTTTCACATTTTAGTTTTCATAAACCTATTATTTCATATATAAAAAATAATGATAATTTTCAAATTCCTATTTCTAATATAAATATAACATCTCATTTTTTGTAAGGTATATAGGCAATAAATATGATTGAATTGTAATTAAATATTTATTTTCCGATACGTACGTCAACAAGTTTTACTTCAATCGCGCGTAAAGGTTACACGCACACTCTTTTTTTTTGATATAAATAGGACGAAATTAGGGAAACGGTGATTTTTTGATGTGTTTTGATTTTGATTTTGATGGATAATTGAAATTTGTCATTTTGTGAAATGTAATTTGAATAATGTTAATATAAACGGTTATAATAATTAATATTGGTATAATTTGAATTGAATCAAGAAGAAGGAACCCAGACCCAATAGCATTAATAAAAAGAAATAGAACCATCATAATATATATAACGATATATATATATATATATATATATATATATATATATATATATATATATATATATATATATATATATAACGAGCAGAGCGTTTTGTGACAGTCTGTAATAACAAAAGTGTTAGAAATTCTAACCGACACCATTCCAATTCAAAACTAGAATTATTATTTTTGACAGTATATCATCTTTGACATTATATATATATATATATATATATATATATATATATATATATGTATTTGTCCGGCTTTAATGAAAAAAATACTTTATAGATTTTCATGAAACTTTTTTGTTATGTAGCTATTAGTCCTTGGCAAAACATAGGCTATAGTTTATAGTTTATGACTTTTTATAATAATTAAAAAACAAAAATTTAATTTTTCAATGAAAAGTTTAACATCTAGATTGCGAAAAAAGCTCGGTAGATAGCGTTATATTGCGATTTCTAAATAATCATGTTAGAAAGATTATTTGGATTTGTCTTCGTCCAAATAAATTAATGCGATTTTTGAAAAGTCATTGACAGTCTTAAAAAGCTATTAAAAATCGTGAAAAATGGAGGAAAACCCTGAAAAAACGTTGAATATCGAGAAAGATTGTTGGAAATCGTGAAAAACAGGAATAAAAGGAAAAAGATTATTATGATATTATATGCGACGGGACTTTTTTACACCTAAATTTTGACGCGAAAGAAAGTCGCGGGTAATATATATATATATATATATATATATATATATATATATATATATATATATATATAAAGCAGTAATTGTTTGGTAACGGTTGATTAATTATAGAATGGATCAAAAAAAAATTTTTTTGGGTTTACAGGGATGCAGCCAAAATTAGGTACTTTAGAAAGATTCTATTTTTACAAACTATATATATATATTGTGATATTATCCTATTATATGTTATAAATTAAAGAACAGATCAAATTAAGTTATTAATAAATTCACTAAAAAAAAGGAATATTCTTGATCCTGGGCAGAATACAAAGTTTAGGTTGTATATAAATAGTATTAATTTTCTTCAAGTTCCTTAGTTTAGTGTTGTTTTAATTTTTTCTTCGTTCCTAAAAAAAGGAAACATAAATTTAAAAATAAAATATAAGGAGTACCATGATATATTCATAATTATAAATAAAAGGAATCATGTAATTTTCTTTCTATAAAACAAGAAATTTGTCTGAGAAAGTATGCTAGAAATAATATTTTTTTTTATGCAAAGAATAAGTTCAAATATAAATTAAATGTAGAATTATATGCTGTATTAACTAATGCATATGAGTATTTAAAAGTTATTATTATGGTTTAAATTTTAAAAGAAAAAATTTATTAAAAGAATGAAATGAAAAGTTTTAATATTAATAGTAATAAATAAAAAACATAAATTTGTATAAGAATCCTAGGTATAAGATAAATTGTAAATAGAAATTAATCAAGTGCACGGATGTCATAAATTAAGTTATTATCAAGTAGGCATCAGATAGATACTAATAAGAATTGTTAGGATAGTTGTTTTTTGTTATTTTTGTTTTGGAAGTTGTTGATTTTAAACGACTCTCTCTTGTTTTTTGTTCAGAAAGAGAAAAGACGTGTTAAATTTGCTCTTGTAATTTTTTACGATTTTTATTAAAAAATTTCAATATAAATCAGTCTTGAGTAATTGAATATTATTATAAACGTCTGTAAGAAGAAAACTAAAGTATATTGGTAAGCAGAAAGTTAATTTTTATATAAATAAAAGAAATCAGAAGATGAGAACGTGATAGCAAATGGTGCTATGAATGTAATCTTGAATTTCCAAGTACGTGTTAAATAGAAAGAAGGAATAAGTACATACCAGCGTTGCAGAGTTCATTAAGCAGTTAGAAGACCTTTTTCTTGAACGAGTTTATGGTTTCTTTTGATAATCCTGTAGCAGACTAGCTGAGAGAATTCATAGATCCTGGAGTCACGGTATTAATATTGCACTATTCACCTTAATAAAGAACTTTCTTGTGTTTTATATATATAATTGGATGAACAATTAATTTCCTCATTTTCACTTTTACTCTATTCACATATTTTATTAGTTTTAAGAATTTTTTGATATGTATAATACCACCATTTATTAATCTTTTCATATCATTTTACTCACATAATTAGTAATCATAGAATCTCACATTGACGAGAAGATAGGTTACAGATCTTCTTCTTTTTAATTTAAACATCCATAGGTATCATTTGGTACATAATAGTTATTATGCATATAATTTCAAGACAATATCAAATTAATAAAATAAAACATTGAATTCTGCCCTGAGATAGAGTCGTTGATAAAAAAAATTTATAAACAATAATTCAATTCACATCAAATTTTAAAGTTAAATATAATTATTTTAAATTTACATCATTTTAAATATAACATATAATCAGATAAACAACACAAAATTATAAACAATTAATAATATACATTTACATTTTCATATATGTTATAATATATACAACTGTTAAAATGTTTTTTCATTTCGTCTGTTTGTCAGGATGTTTGTGTGTCTGTATGTCTGTATGTTTGTTAACGCTAATTTGAGAAACATCTTAACCAATATGGATGTCGTTTTCAACAATATGTTGTGATAGGCTTCAGTTAACATTTACGGTTTTTTCTATTTAAATCGGTTTACAAGTGAGGAAGTTATGTCAATTTATGTCAGTCACATAATATGTACCAAGTAAAATAGAGTTCAAATCTACATAATCAATCGTGTTAAATAGGGTTCAGATTAGGATCGAAGCGTGTCAGTTGAACGTGTCACTTTTTAAGCGCGAATGTATGGAGTGCGGGAGGCGCTTGGACCCCCTGATTAGCGTCATTACGATTTAAATGTACGAATCTTCTTTTACTTAATGCAGAAATGTAAAAATTAAATAAAATTATACGTTTACTTCGACTGTAGTATTGAAAAATTAAAAAAAGTTATTATATATACTTCAAATATTCTTCTAAGTTACAACTATAACTATTACTAGGTATTAAAATTTAAAAAAAAGTTTAAGTTTATTTGTCAATATAATATTACATAACTCAAACGGTAATGACCTTTAGACACATGTCGAATTACACACTCGTGTGTAAAACGCTACATACTTCTCTTGTTATGTATTATATTAATAATATAGGATAGTTCTTATCGTATATACAACAAAAATATTGTAAAATACTTACTGCTAATTTAAACATTTTGTTTTACTGAAGCTTTAACAACAAACTATAAGTTCCAACTTTAAGTCTTCAGCTTATATACCAAATTTTAATTTAATCGCCAATAACCTTAACTGTAAAATAGTAATTCCCTGGTTTTAGATAAAATTATCATATTAAATTAATAAAATATTTTAATTATGCATCGTATTTCAGTTGAAGTTGTTTTCAAACTAAATACAATAAAACTAAGAAATAACATTACGAAACCAGATTTCAATTATATTGGAGACATATATATATTTTTTTAAATTTAGTTATTAACTAATTATAAAAAATTTAAATACTGACTTGGATTAATAATATTGAATTTAAGGTTAACACTATAAAATAATCTTGTTGCCAAGGGCATATGACAAAGGTTTATTTACAATTTTGTTTTTGTTTTTATTATAATTTAATTAATTAACTGAGTGAGTACTATAAAATTTATCCACTCTTTTTTCTAAGTATAAAGGATGATGAAAATTTTTTGTTAAGACTAAAGACAATATATTGTCAATAGCTTTACTTGTTTTAAATTATACTCCATCTTTTTATTTTAATGTTATAACACAAGATTTATGGAAACTACAAACATTGAAATATTTCAGTTCATATCATTTGTACTTTCTTAAAAAGTGTTATTTTTGAAGTTATACTTCTATTCGCGCGCCCATCGCGCGCCCAACGTTGGAAATTTGGACGGGATTAAATCGGAAAAATCATTACATTATGTTACATATGTACTGACTGAGAGAAAGACAGAAACACATATTGGTCGGTAAAAATAAAGATGAAATATTTACCACATGTTATTGGTCATAACATAAGTCCTTGGAATACCGTTTAAACATTCAGTACATTAAACAGAGATAGATATACAAAAAACAGTCTGAGCTTATGTTTTATATATTAATAATATTAATAATAATATTCAGTAATGAGTATTGTATTGTAGTCTATAGTACTGTCACCTGGTTGCAGTATTATATTATATCCTGTACTATGCTTTTAAGGTTGTTGGGTACCAAAATAGAAATGTATTTCAGTTAACTTTTTGGGAAATTATAATATACTTTATAAATATTCTTTCGTTCATCTCATTACATATGCATATAGGTTACTTCTTCGGGAATTTTCGAGTTTAACTTTATATGACTTGGCATATATACTTACCTGACGAAAGGGGTCAACAAATACGCTACCTAAATGACTTCTTCTTGAAGTTTCGCTATTTAATGCTAGTTTTTATATCACATTCTTTTTTCAATCTTTCTCTATTAAAGAAACTTCTTTCTCACCTTGTTGCCAACCTATATGCTATCAGAATATTTGATACTGCACACGTTGGCGGCACTGATTAACCTTATACCATTTATATTTTTTAGTTGATATTATCTACACACCATATATATTTTCCCAATGAATATTTTTGGGTTTTGATCGATAAGCGATATAGGTATGAAGAGTTTTATTATATGAATTTTTTTTGACTGTACATTGCATTTCAACCCATAAAATGGACACGGAAGTTCGGAATTATAGTATAGTAGGTCCATGCTAAATCATTCCCATACAAATTTCTAAACCCGGGCGCGTGCATAGAAGTATAACTTCTACCGGCAGTCCCACTGACTGCAACACACGGATGTTTTTTCCTATCATAAGGAAATAATAAATTTGAATGTAACGTTGTAAAAGAAACTATAATTTTTAATAAATATGCATATATAATTCTTTTAGATCCATAAATTTTAAATAAATTTTAGTATTTAACATAAAAATGTTGTAATATTTTTTATGCATGTGTTATTTTTAATGTGGATTAGCTCTATTAGCATAACTAGACTTAAATTTTGTGATTCACTTACTTCTACCAAATTTATGATCTCATTTTTTGTTTAGAATATTTGAATCACCTGTTAATTGGTTAAGAAATAATTAAATAAACAAATAGTCACATTATTCCCATTTAAATGTAAATATTATTATACTTTAGATTCTAAAGTATAATAATATTCTTCTATGTTAGAAGATAACTCTCATATTTTTCGTTGCTGATTAAGAATATTTGTTACATATTAATCAATTTAAATGTAAATTTTATTTATAGGTACGTCTTTTTCCTTGGAATGGCGTACCATACTATAAACTTTATTGAAATTTAGGAAACTGAAACTATAACAAGTGAATGATAAATCAGAATCAGTATTAAAAAAATAACAGAAAATCCTAAAAAAATCTAGAAAAATTGTTGGAGATCGTAAATATAAATGATGAAAATCGTGAAAATTGTTAATGATCTTCAAAATTTTTTGGAACTGATATTTTTTTTATATACTAATAAAATGTGAAAAATCGTAATAAACTGTGTTGAAAATCTTTAAAAAACGTTAAAAATTATAAAAAATTGTTAAATATCGTAAAAAATGTTGACAACCTTAAAAAACTGTAAAAAATCATAAAGAAATCTTGAAAAACGTATAAAGTTTTTAGTATTTGTTAGAAATTGTTGATCTTCAAAAATTTTTGAAATCATAATAAATCGTGAAAAATTGTTTAAATTTGTGATTTAAAAAAAATGTGAAATATTGATGAAAATCCTAGAAATAAATGTTGAAACTGGTGAAAAAATTATTGAAAAGTAAAAAATGTCAAAAATTAAATAACAGGAAAAAGATAAAGAAAACTATCACAAATAGAAAAAAATCGTGAAATAAAAAAATAAAATAAAAAAGGAACACGAAAAAAAAGGATGATACAAAAATAGTAAAAGAGAAGAACAAAAAAAGCACATAATTTTTTATAAATGGAATAAAATATGTAGGATAATGGAAAAAATCGCAAAAATTAGAAAAAAAGAAAATATAGAAAATCAATATAGGGTGATTAAAAAAACAAGAAAAATAATAGAATAAAAAATGTTTACAAACTAGAAACTAAAATAGAAAATAAACGAAAAAATTGCTGAAATAAGAAAACTAAAAAAATACTTACAAAATACAACGAAAAAACAAGTAAATACCTGGAAAGAAAAAAAAATATGAAAAAAAAACAAATAAGTCAATCGAAAAAATGAGAAAAAATCGTGAAAAATTGTTTAAATTTTGATAAATTGTTGGACATTAAAAAACATGTAAAATATTGGTGAAAATCCTAAAAATAAATGTTGAAACTGGTGAAAAAATTATTGAAAAGTAAAAAATGTCAAAAGTCGAAAAAAAATTAAATAACAGAGAAAAGATAAAAAAACTAGCCAAATAGAAAAAAAAAAACGAAAAAAATTATTATACAAAAAAGTAGCAAAAGAGAAGAACAAAAAAAGCACATAATTTTTTATAAATGGAATAAAATATGTAGAATAATGGGAAAAAATCACAAAAATTAGAAAAAAAGAAAATGTAGAAAATCAAAATACAAGAAAAATAAAAAGTGGTTACAAACTAAAAACTAAACTAAAACGGAAAATAAACGAAAAAATTTCGGAAAAAAGAAAACTAAACAAATACTTACTAAATTAAATGCTATGACGCCACCATAAGATGGCACAATTAATATCTGATAACGAACGATTCTTACTTGAAAAACAAAAAAAAAACTAAAAAAGTCAAAACCAGAAAAATTACAAAATACAACGAATAAAAAAGTAAAAACCTGGAAAGAGACAAAAAAATATGATGAAATTGAAAAACAAAACAAATAAGTCAATCCAAAAAATATGAAGAAACAAAAACATAAAATAAAAAATAAAATAAAAAAGAAACACGAAAAAAATAGATTATACAAAAAAATAGTAAAAGAGAAGAACAAAAAAAGCACATAATTTTTTATAAATGGAATAAAATATGTAGAATAATGGGGAAAAATCGCAAAAATCAGAAAAAAAGAAAATGTTGAAAATCAAAAACAAGATTTAAAAAAAATAAAAAACGGTTACTAAAAAAATTCAAAACTGGAAAAATTACAAAATACAATGAATAAATCAGTAAAAACCTGGAAAGAGACAAAAAAATATGATGAAATTGAAAAAAAAACAAATAAGTCAATAAAAAAAAGAAAAAATACATAAAATTAGAAAAAACTGAAAATGACAAAAAACATTAATTGTTAAGCTTGTCAGCTAGTATAGAATAAAATAGGTACATTTTGCTAACAAACAATCTCTAAAATATACGTTTGTATACAAAGTTTAATGCAATTCTAAGATTTGTTTAAGAAGCACTTAACAAACAAATAAAAAATAGTCTTCAGAAGAAAGCATCATTATTCTTTGTTTTCCAAAACATTAATTGCTAAGCTGGTCAGATAGTATAGAATAAGATACATTTTGCTAACAAACAATCTCTAAAATATACGTTTGTATACAAAGTTTAATGCAATTCTAAGATTTTTTTAAGAAGCACTTAACAAACAAATAAAAAATAGTCTTCAGAAGAAAGCATCATTATTCTTTGTATTCCAAAACATTAATTCTTAAGCTTGTCAGCTAGTATAGAATAAAATACATTTTGCTAACAAACAATCTCTAAAATATGCGTTTGTATACAAAGTTTAATGCAATTCTAAGATTTTTTTAAGAAGCACTTAACAAACAAATAAAAAATAGTCTTCAGAAGAAAGCATCATTATTCTTTTTTTTTCCAAAACATTAATTGCTAAGCTGGTCAGCTAGTATAGAATAAAATACATTTTGCTAACAAACAATCTCTAAAATATACGTTTGTATACAAAGTTTAATGCAATTCTAAGATTTTTTTAAGAAGCACTTAACAAACAAATAAAAAATAGTCTTCGGAAGAAAGCATCATTATTCTTTGATTTCCAAAACATTAATTGCTAAGCTGGTCAGCTAGTATAGAATAAAATACGTTTTTCTAGCAAACAATCTCTAAAATATACGTTTGTATATAAAGTTTATTGCAATTCTTAAAATGTTTCTTAAGAAGCACTTAACAAACAAATGAAAAAAAGTCTTAAGAAGAAAGCATCATTATTCTTTGTTTTCCAAAACATTAATTGCTAAGCTGGTCAGATAGTATAGAATAATATACATTTTGCTAACAAACAATCTCTAAAATATACGTTTGTATACAAAGTTTAATGCAATTCTAAGATTTATTTAAGAAGCACTTAACAAACAAATAAAAAATAGTCTTCAGAAGAAAGCATCATTATTCTTTGTTTTCCAAAACATTAATTGCTAAGCTGGTCAGATAGTATAGAATAAGATACATTTTGCTAACAAACAATCTCTAAAATATACGTTTGTATACAAAGTTTAATGCAATTCTAAGATTTTTTTAAGAAGCACTTAACAAATAAATAAAAAATAGTCTTCAGAAGAAAGCATCATTATTCTTTGTATTCCAAAACATTAATTCTTAAGCTTGTCAGCTAGTATAGAATAAAATACATTTTGCTAACAAACAATCTCTAAAATATGCGTTTGTATACAAAGTTTAATGCAATTCTAAGATTTTTTTAAGAAGCACTTAACAAACAAATAAAAAATAGTCTTCAGAAGAAAGCATCATTATTCTTTTTTTTTCCAAAACATTAATTGCTAAGCTGGTCAGCTAGTATAGAATAAAATACATTTTGCTAACAAACAATCTCTAAAATATACGTTTGTATACAAAGTTTAATGCAATTCTAAGATTTTTTTAAGAAGCACTTAACAAACAAATAAAAAATAGTCTTCGGAAGAAAGCATCATTATTCTTTGTTTTCCAAAACATTAATTGCTAAGCTGGTCAGCTAGTATAGAATAAAATACGTTTTTCTAGCAAACAATCTCTAAAATATACGTTTGTATATAAAGTTTATTGCAATTCTTAAAATGTTTCTTAAGAAGCACTTAACAAACAAATGAAAAAAAGTCTTAAGAAGAAAGCATCATTATTCTTTGTTTTCCAAAACATTAATTGCTAAGCTGGTCAGATAGTATAGAATAATATACATTTTGCTAACAAACAATCTCTAAAATATACGTTTGTATACAAAGTTTAATGCAATTCTAAGATTTATTTAAGAAGCACTTAACACCAAATAAAAAATAGTCTTCAGAAAAAAGCATCATTATTCTTTGTTTTCCAAAACATTAATTGTTATGCTTGTCAGCTAGTATAGAATAAAATACATTTTGCTAACAAACAATCTCTAAAATATGCGTTTGTATACAAAGTTTAATGCAATTCTAAGATTTTTTTAAGAAGCACTTAACAAACAAATAAAAAATAGTCTTCGGAAGAAAGCATCATTATTCTTCGTTTTCCAAAACATTAATTGCTAAGCTGGTCAGATAGTATAGAATAAGATACATTTTGCTAACAAACAATCTCTAAAATATACGTTTGTATACAAAGTTTAATGCAATTCTAAGATTTTTTTAAGAAGCACTTAACAAACAAATAAAAAATAGTCTTCAGAAGAAAGCATCATTATTCTTTGTTTTCCAAAACATTAATTGCTAAGCTGGTCAGATAGTATAGAATAAGATACATTTTGCTAACAAACAATCTCTAAAATATACGTTTGTATACAAAGTTTAATGCAATTCTAAGATTTTTTTAAGAAGCACTTAACAAACAAATAAAAAATAGTCTTCAGAAGAAAGCATCATTATTCTTTGTATTCCAAAACATTAATTCTTAAGCTTGTCAGCTAGTATAGAATAAAATACATTTTGCTAACAAACAATCTCTAAAATATGCGTTTGTATACAAAGTTTAATGCAATTCTAAGATTTTTTTAAGAAGCACTTAACAAACAAATAAAAAATAGTCTTCAGAAGAAAGCATCATTATTCTTTTTTTTCCAAAACATTAATTGCTAAGCTGGTCAGCTAGTATAGAATAAAATACATTTTGCTAACAAACAATCTCTAAAATATACGTTTGTATACAAAGTTTAATGCAATTCTAAGATTTTTTTAAGAAGCACTTAACAAACAAATAAAAAATAGTCTTCAGAAGAAAGCATCATTATTCTTTTTTTTCCAAAACATTAATTGCTAAGCTGGTCAGCTAGTATAGAATAAAATACATTTTGCTAACAAACAATCTCTAAAATATACGTTTGTATACAAAGTTTAATGCAATTCTAAGATTTTTTTAAGAAGCACTTAACAAACAAATAAAAAATAGTATCCGGAGAAAACATCATTATTCTTTGTTGTCCAAAACATTAATTGCTAAGCTGGTCAGATAGTATAGAATAAGATACATTTTGCTAACAAACAATCTCTAATATATACGTTTGTATACAAAGTTTAATGCAATTCTAAGATGTTTTTAAGAAGCACTTAACAAACAAATAAAAAATAGTCTTCAGAAGAAAGCATCATTATTCTTTTTTTTCCAAAACATTAATTGCTAAGCTGGTCAGCTAGTATAGAATAAAATACATTTTGCTAACAAACAATCTCTAAAATATACGTTTGTATACAAAATTTAAAGCAATTCTAAGATTTTTTTAAGAAGCACTTAACAAACAAATAAAAAATAGTCTTCATAAGAAAGCATCATTATTCTTTGTTTTCCAAAACATTAATTGCTAAGCTGGTCAGCTAGTATAGAATAAAATACGTTTTTCTAGCAAACAGTCTCTAATATATACGTTTGTATATAAAGTTTATTGCAATTCTTAAAATGTTTCTTAAGAAGCACTTAACAAACAAATGAAAAAAGTCTTAAGAAGAAAGCATCATTATTCTTTGTTTCCCGAAACATCTGTAAAAGTAGATTAATCCAAATTGATTAAACATAAAACATTATTATATCCACTTCATCCACTTAAAAGTGTAATAAAGGCCTTGGATGTAGCGGATGCATCCTGGCGGACAGCTCATCGCTAAGCAACCGCCCCGGAGTATACGAACAGAGCCTGGCTTTACAGGAGGATTTGCAGGATCGACAGTGCAATAAAGGAGATTTTCTTGTTGAGAGGAGTTTCAAGGGCTCTTCCATACTCATATATTCCTTGTTCCCAGATTTATGAACTCGTTTCGTGTTTATTTGCTCTTGTATAGGGCGGCGCTTTTTTGTCTCGCCATCAAATCCTTAGAGACAGCATTTAACCTAGTTTTACCACAGTATCTAACCACAAACCATTGATTAAATTTCTCATGAATCCTTCTTTTTATATATATTTTTTCTTTACATGTAGTGCCAAGAAATTAAAACAATCCCGGTTTCAATTGGATCTGGACTGTTTTAAGAATACCTATATCTAAAGGATGCAGGTTCGAGTTAGTTTTTCAGTTTTTCTTGTTTGCATAATTACAAAATTTTATAAATCCCATAAGAGATCTCATAATAATTTATTTTCTAAATTACACGGATCCGATCTTCTAACCGAATAAAAATATAAGACAGGGCACAAAAAAGTGTCTTAGAGTTTGATGTTCGCCATCAAATCTCTAGAGACGCCATTTAGGTACACCTTGTTTTACCACAGTATCTAAACGCAAAGAATTGATAAAATTATTTCCTGATTCCATGAATCCAAACTTTCTTATTCTTTATCTTTTTTCTTTATATGCTGTATCACAAAAGTAAAACTATCCTGGTTTTAATTGGATTTGAATTGTTTTAAGACTATACATTTGTCAATTTTTTCTTATTGTCATTTTCTTGTTTGTGTAATATCCAAATTTCAAAATTCCCATGTGACATATCTGAAAATAATTAGTTTACTAAAAATCCAGGGTTCCGATCATCTAACCGAATAAATATATAAACAGGGCACAAAACAGTGACATAAGTCGATAAGGAATTAGAAAAAAATGGCCTATTTAACTTTCCAGTCCAGCTATCTCCACATAAAAAATCATACCAACCTGTTTTTAAAATTATAGGCTCCAGAATGTACCATCAAGCTTCATATGATATATTCACACCTCGACGAATTCAAAATAACATGAGGAAACAGAGCAAAGAAACAAAAAGAATGGTTTCACGAGGATGTGATGGATTTTGAATGACGCCACCAAGGGCAGTACACCCAGAATATGATTTGAAGTTTAATACGTGACAGCCCTTACAAACATGAGAGAAATACGAAAAATATTCAATTTCAAACTTAATTTTTAGTTGTTTTATATCTCTATGCTAATATTTATTAAAAAGACAATGCTGGTCAGCAAAAACTTTCCTAATCGCAATTTAAAAACAAGTTATATAATCAGAGATCTTTCAAAAAATAATAAAATCAGTAAAATCACTCTAACTTTTGCAAGAACAAACTTTGACCCAAATAATATTTTTTTCTTTAGAATTAGTATTCGAGAAACCAGAATTTTACGTGCAAAAGCCAGACCAAAAATTTTGTTAACCGGTGTAATCTAATTAAAAGACTTTATAACCCCAAAACGCTAACAGTAAATTAAAACTGACTTTCAAATAACAATGAATCAGTTCCCATTTACTCTTCGGGTACTGTAAATCCCAAGTCAGTATTCAACGGTCAATTTGAGCGTCTCAAAATTTATTTCTATCAAGTTAAATCCAGGAGTTATCCAATATAGATTTAAAACGTCTTGTAAGATCCATATTAGCAAAGCACCTGTCTATAGAATTTTTAAGTTATATAACTATTTTGTTTTATAGTTGCTACATTCACGCTTTGTCAGTATGAGTTTGTTGTTTTAAAGTTTCTAACAGCACTTTTTTGCTCTCTTCTTGGTCTCATTCTGGGAGTAAAATAATAGTGCACGTTATACTGCCCCTAGTAGTTTTATACATTTATAGCATTTTTTTTCATAGGAGCCTATTGTAGTATAAAAGCTTAATAATGGTGTCAGGTAGAATTAGTCAGCGCTTATCCATACGCAAAAGACCTGTCTATAGAATTTTTAAGTTATATAACTATTTTGTTTTATAATTGCTATGTTGCTGCTTTGTCATTATTAGTTTGTTGTTTTAAAGTTTCTAACAGCACTTTTTTGTTCTCCTCTTGGTCTCATTCTTGGAGTAAAATAATAGTGCACGTTATACTGCTCCTAATAGTTTTATACTTTTATAGCATTTTTTTTCATAGGAGCCTATTGTAGTATAAAAGCTTAATAATGGTGTCAGGTACAATTAGTTAGCGCTTATCCATACTAGCAAAAGAGCTGTCTATAGAATTTTTAAGTTATAAAACTATTTTGTTTTATAATTGCTATATAGCTGCTTTGTTTTTATTAGTTTGTCGTTTTAAAGGTTCTTAGTGAACTTTTTTGTTCCCCTCTTGTTTTTGGAGCAAAATAATATTACACGTTATACAGATGCTAGTAGTGGTGAGAACATTTATACAGCATTGATTTTCTAGTATTTTATTTTAAGGTAGCCGATTGTAGTAGTATAAAAGCTTTATAATGAAGTCCGGAAGAATTAATCACCGCTTGTGATAAAATAATTTTCAACTGAGTTCTACTTCAGGGAAAATTAAAAAAAAAAGAATTAAAATGATTTTATTATGTTTATATTATGACCCCACCCCTATTTAGATTTATCACTTTTTTTTATAGTTCAACAACCAGAAATCCAATATACAGGGTGTTTCTAAATTGATGCGAAATATTTCACAGGGTGATTTTTTAGCGAAAATTAAGGGGGGTCTTTGATATAAATTTTTGTTCAAAATCGCTCTCCCTCCAAGTTACAGCCCCTTAAAGTTGGGAGAAAACAATGGTTTTTATTTAATATCTCCACTATGGAAGAATTTAGAAGAATGAAATTTGGCAGATAATTGATGCTAATAAAATCGCATCTTTTGACAATTTTTGTAACCCCGCATTGTTTATACAATAGGGTGAAAAAATCAACCCTTATGATATTTTGACACAGAACTTTTTAATGTGTCCACATTTTCCTACTTAAAAAATTGATTTAAGAAGACGGACTTAAACTGCAACTTTTTTATGTTTTGACTATTTCTCGTAAAATTGTTAGTTTGATCACAAAAAAATAAAATAGTATACAATTCGATATTACTTATTCCTTTTTCACATAAATCCAGAAGCGTTATTGTTTGTTAAAAACAGAGTAAGTAGATGTCAATTAATGTCATAATTGGCAGATAATTATTGCTAATAAAATGACATTTTTTGACGGTTTTTGTAGCCCCGCAATGTTTATACGAGGGGGTGAAAAAATCATCCCTTATAATATTTTGCCTCAGATTTTCCTAGTTAAAAAATTGATTTAAGAAGGCGGACTTAAACTGCAACTTTTTTACGTTTTAACTATTTCTCAGTAAGTTGTTTCTTTGACCATAAAAAAATAAAATATTACTCATTCCTTGTGTACATACATCCAGAGGGGTTATCGTTTGTTAAAAAAAATAAAGTAGGCTAGTATTTTTTCACCCCCTCGTATAAACACTGCGGGGCTACAAAAACCGTCAAAAAATGTCAATTTATTAGCAATAATTATCTGCCAATTATGACATTATTTGACACCTGCTTACTCACAATAACGCTTCTGGATTTATGTGAAAAAGGAATAAGTAATATCGAATTGTAACCTATTTTATTTTTTTGTGATCAAACTAACAATTTTACGAGAAATAGTCAAGACATAAAAAAGTTGCAGTTTAAGTTCGTCTTCTTAAATCATTTTTTTAAGTATGAAAATGTAGACGAATTAAAAAGTTCTGAGGCAAAATATCATAAGGGTTGATTTTTTCACCCCCTTGTATAAACATTGCAGGGTTACAAAAATTGTCAAAAGATGCCATTTTATTAGCATCAATTATCTGCCAAATTTCATTCTTCTAAATTCTTCCATAGTGGAGATATTAAATAAAAACAATTGTTTTCCCCCAACTTTAAGGGGCTGTAACTTGGAGGGAGAGCGATTTTGAACAAAAATTTATATGAAAGACCCCCCTTAATTTTTGCTGAAAAATCACCCTGTGAAATATTTCGCATCAATTTAGAAACACCCTGTATATCATCTATATATATAAAAAAGGATGTGTTTTTATGTACGAAATCGATGAACTCAAAAACTACTGGACCGATAATTATGAAAATTGGCATATATATGTATTTTTCCACGGAGAAGGTTTATATGATATGCTCATTGATGCCACTCGCCAACAGGTGGCGCTGCAAGATAGCAACTTCTGCCCCGTTCAACCGATTGTCATGAAAATTGGTATGTATATGTAATTTTTCACGGAGAAAACGAATATGCTATGCCCATTGATGCCACTCGCCACCAGGTGGCGCTGCAAAGTAGCAACTTCTGCCCCGTTCAACCGATTGTCATGAAAATTGGTATGTATATGTATTTTTTCACGGAGAAAACGAATATGCTATGCACATTGATTAAACTCGCCACCAGGTGGCGCTGCAGAGTGGCAACTTCTGCCCAGTTCAACCGATTGTCATGAAAATTGGTATGCATATGTATTTTTCCACGGAGAAGGTTTGTATGATATTCTCATTGATGCCACTCGCCACCAGGTGGCGCTGCAGAGTAACAACTTCTGCCCTGTTCAACCGATTGTCATGAAAATCAGTAGGATGCTGTATATTTAATGGTTAATATGAATGTGATATTCGTATTAATGGAAGTTACCACCAGATGGCGCTTCCATTAAACGAACAACTACTACTTATTTGATTACTTTATATCACGCCACCGTAAGGTGGCGCAGTTAATATCACATATATTTAAACGAGCAATCCTTATCTATCTATATATAAAAATGATGTTTGTATGTATGAAATCTTTAGACTCACAAACTATTTGACCGTTCATTATAAAAATTGGTATGTATATGTATTTTTCCACTGAGAAGGTTTATATGCTATGTTCATTGATGTAACTCACCACCAGGCGGCGCTGTAAAGTATCGACTTCCGTCCCGTTTAACCGATTGTCATGAAAATCAGTATGATGATGTATTTTTAATGGGTTAGATGAATATGATATTCGTATTAATGGAAGTTACTACCAGATGGCGCTTCCATTAAACGAGCAACCACTACTTATTTGATTACTTTATATCACGCCACCGTAAGATGGCGCAGTTAATATCACATATATTTAAACGAGCAATCCTTACTTAAGTATTGTGACGCCACCGGAAGGTGGCGCATTTAATATCACTTATATTTAAACGAGAAATTCTTACAAAATTAAGTATTGTTATGCATCTTATGTATTTTATTGATAAACTACAAAATAAAACGAAAAAAAATAGTATAAACCTGATAACTAACGAGAAAATATGATGAAAACGATAAAATCAAAATAAATTGAAAAAACGAAAAATTGAAGAATGACATAAATGATTTGCGGTACGAAGTCCGCCGGGTCAGCTAGTAAAAATATATAAGGGCTAAAGCAACTACTTTTTTTTACGTTATTGTGGATTATTCTTAATTTCATTTTACTTTTCATTTTATACAATTGGTGTTAAACCTGATTTGTAATCTTTCATACCAAAAAAATTTAATAATTGCCTTTTAATGGTCAATTATATTGATTTAGATCTGATTTTACTGTAACATTAAACTTTATTATTTGTAAATCCTTTAAAACCTTAAAGTCCATTATATTAGATTAAGAGAAGCACACAAATTCCTTATATCCTTTATGATGCAGGATACAGGATACAAGGAATAATTGGTTCATAGGAGTGTGATGTTCATTTGTAAATCATTTAAAACCTTAAAGTCCAATATATAAGATTAAGAGAAGCACACTAATTATCCTTTATGATGCAGGATACAGGATACAAGGAATAATTGGTTTATAAGAGTGTAATGTTGAAGGGTTTGAGTGTGTTGTTTAATGATCCTGCTATAGGACTAAATATGGATGGTATGGTTTGGATGGTGTTAGCAACAGTCGTCGGCGCCATTCGGTGTTCGCTTCCCGATTTCTGGTTGTTCCGCTGTTTCCTGGGTTGTGGTGTTCCCGGAACATGCCTAAACCGTCAAAAGACATTTTTTGGTGAGTGTAATTGTAGTGCAACCCACGTGGTGCAATGTGGGTTTGGAAGATTGGCGCTGAGGCATGTCTTCTCCGGCGTGAGGCGTCCCATTTGGCAAGGACGAAGAAAACTACAGAAGGTCTCAGTTTTTTTTGTATCCTGTTGTTTTCCAGTGTATACCTATTTTTATCTTGATTTACGAAATTCTTGAGAGTCTTCATTCCAGTGGGCAGTGATATTAGAGTTCGAGCAACGTATCGTTGTTGTAGCGTATGAAATCAAGAAGGAAGAGCATGTATTTTTGTATTTTGGTAGACCATGTGGCTTGAGTAAAGGTGGTGTAGGTTTTTAGCTTTACGAATAATGACTTTCTCTGTGGCAAGGAGAGAATGGAGACGTCTCTGAGGAAGAGCAAAGGATGGCACAGCCTTATAATCGACAAGAGTTCAAATAAACGTTTGGTAGGTATGAAGTGGAGTTGTTTTGGGGTGGTATCTTCCGAGTCTACCATCCAAACCACCTAGGAGGGACACTCGTCTTTTCATTTTATTTATGGTTCCTTTATGAGGTTAGAATCATGAAAATCAATTTATTTGTTTATAAAGATACGAAAAACTAAAGTTATTTGTTTAAAGAGTTATATTTTATAAGCTTGTCAGAAAAGTTATAATCTCAGCTTATTTGTTATAATAAGGTTGCATTCGAATTAATATTTTCTTCTAGTAAGACTTTAAAGGTGAGGACAGAATGACAATATTATTGCAATAATCGCAAAATTAACATCAAATTGCTAATTGTTGTCCTTTTGATTGTTGATTATTTAATTTAATTTATTAGATAATTTAAATCTTTGTTACATAAATTGTCGCACAGAATTTACACCAATTATTATAGCAGAAAAAGGTGTTTTAGGACAAAAAAATTAACAGCAAGCCACTAGTACTATCTTTTAAAAGGTGGTTAGTAAGTTAAAAAACCAAAATATATCCAAAAAATAGTTTTTTCGGCTTCGTATGGTCGGAAATACCTCCGAAAATGTAAGTTTCTTTCTATTTTAGACAGTATTTATCCGATCGCAATAATATCGTTTTGTAAAACTCTCTACTTGATTTTCCGGTGAGAACATTAGGAAAATCCAGTAAAGCTTATGATTTTAAAATTTCTATTACTAACTCGTAAAAAATGATTGTTTATAATGTCCTTTTTAAAATACGCTAAAGATGAATTCTGTCCAATGATTAGTTTTTCCTGAAGTCGACGTTTGAAATTTTTGTCATGTTTCTTTTTTGTCTGCTCAGCGTATCAATTATGGTTATTGAACAATAATAAGCTTTCCGGAATTTAAAATTTAATCTTACAATCTTTTATTGGTCGATCATAGAATCTTTCCAAAGTCGCTCCAAACGTGCGATATCTATTTTTTCTCTTACTGAAAAATAACAATGCGATCGGAGATACTTTTTGGAACGGTTTTTCGGCTTTAACTCCAATTTATATGAAAATGGAAAAAAATTAAAAAATAGGATTAAAAGATTACAATTCTAATCCTATAAAGAAAATATTGTTCCGATGACGTCAGTTAATACGTTGAGCCAACAAAAAAAATATAAAAAAACTTCAAACGAAAATTCTCTGAAAAAACTAAACTATTATATTCTCTCTAACATAAAAAAAAATAAAAGCCGCATTTTCCGAAGCAGGAAAAGCTAACTTTTGAATAAAGTTTGGTTTTTCACTATATTTTCACAACCTTTTGTGGCTTAATGTTAAACTTTCTGTCCCAAAAAATATAACTGAAGTAATTGTGAAATGCTGTGAAACGACATATATACAACAGTGCGGAATGTTTGGAATTTCTTTCACAATAAAATAGTTCGACATCTTAAAGTGTTGTATGATCAGTATTAACTATTAAACTTTTAACTATTGTTATCATGTTACTAAAATGTATGAACTGAAAGAAACGATATTATCAAAGACTAAGTAATTAATCCTACCATGACTGCGCCAACTTTTGTTGTCCTTGATCCCTTTATATTTATGTCGTGAAAATCGATAAACTGGCCTTTTCCCTACAGAATCTAGCTTGAACTAGATCCCATCTTTGAATAGACAATAAGAGATAACAAATAAAAATAGTTTTTCGGCAAGTTTTTGGCGCCATACCAGACTACTGTGATGTTATTCACCCTGCAAAGAAAACTGGCGCCAGAATATGGATTCTGAACAGTGTCGTCTGAGGTCTGTCTTCGGATTTTATCATTTTAGTAAACGAGTTTGCGGTTTATTGCTGAATTTTATGTACGCCACATTCATTATTATTATTATTATATGATCAGAATGATAATGTCGAACTAAATGTCTTCGTTAAAAAATTTTAATCCAACTTGCGTTAACATAGCCCTATGAATAAATCCTTTCAAGAACAATATTTTGACGACCGAAATCACCCCAATACCATAGGATTTAATGACCGTGAAAAGTTTTCATTGTTTCCACTTTAATTCAGTGTATTGTTACAAATACGACAGAAAATCGATTACGAGAAGAGCTTTTTATGCAATGGGATAAAAAGATTAAAAATAGCCATAAAAATATATTTTGTCCACGACTGTTCTACAAAACGTTTATTATACAAGTGCTTCTGGAGCAATAATGGTACCTTTTATTCACTAGTGAATAATGGTTCATTATTCAATGTATGACGTCAGTGCAGAACGTTTGTCAAAACTTAAATCAGAATATTATTTGCACTCTAATTAATGTGATTGAAGTTTTAAATATACATTTATATAACTGAAACTACCTACGATATAAATTTAAAAAGGAAAGTGAGTTGCTTTCATCCTAGGAACCTATTTTCTTAAGAGCTATTCACACTCATAGAAAATGACCGACAGAATAAGACCCTGAGGAACATCCAGATCAATATATTATATATGTATCCTCCTCTTTTGCTGGTCGAAGATTTCTAAGCATAGACTTAATATCTATCCTACACATCCTGATTCAAACCCGTTGTCTCCTTGTGAAAGACAAAAGAAATTCGCTTCTTTTCTAATGGACGAATCAAACCGAGCACGTGACCTCCTTGACAAACTTTTATTGGGGGCACAATTAAAATATAATAATATTGGAAAGTTTGATCTTTTTCCCTTTCGCACTTGGAGAAGACGGATATAAAAAGCAGTGTTAAGGTTACAGAGGCATTTGGGGTGATGTGTGGCTCCACCAGGTGTCAGAGAAGATCCCCTATGTGTGATGAATGTTATGACCAAAGGAATAAAACTTAAAGCTCCATATTGTGATTAAAGATTTTGTGAAAGAGAGATTTTAAGAAAACTTAAGAAATAGAAATAAACCATTGAGAGTAGAGATTTGAGAGTGAGTAGAACGAAGACTCAGTATATGACAATGAAGCGAATGAAATTAAAATTAATCTGCAGTACCAACTGCTGCTAGCTATCCAAAACTTCAAATATTTAGGATCTATGTAGGAATAAAGAGTGAGATGAATCATAGAAATAAGTGTGGATCGATCAACTGGGGAAAAATGAATGGAAGTTTTGTGTGACAGGGATATGTGTGCAAAAATGAAAGGTAGACTGTACAAGAGAGTAGTAAGAACGGCGTTGGTGTATAAATCAGAACCCTGTTCAACAACAAAACAGCAGAAAAAAAAGTTAGAAGTGGCAGAGATGGAGCTGTTGTGTTGGAAATGTGGATTAACGAAGAAAGATAAAGTTAGAAATGACAGAATAAGTGGGACAGTCCAAGAAAATAGGTTGAGATGGTTTGGTCATGTGGAGAGGAGGGATGTGAATTATGTGAGATGAATGTGATATTGAGGGTAACAAAGGGGAAGACTAAAGTTTAAACAAATGTTACAGCAGGCTAACACTGTTTCCAATTAGGCTTGAGATAAGAAGAAGCAGCTCTTGTTGGCTTTCGCTGAATATGACTAATTAAATAGATTCTGGTCTCGTCTGAAAAAAGCACAAAATTCCAAAACTGTTAAGGGAGCTACTGTGTTCTTGAGCCCACTGGAGGCGGTGCAAAACATGTCTAGGTTGTAGCTGAGGAACTCTCATTGGTTGACGACTCCTTAAACCTGACTCTAAAATTCTTCTTATTATTATAGTCAACGATACTCTGACTCCTGTAGCATGCCTAAAGACTTTTTGGATTGCTGGTACAGACATAGAAGTATTTCTCCGAATGGAAATTCTGATATATCTATTTTGTTGCTCATTGGTAAGTCGAGGTCTACAAGAGCGAGCTCTATTCTGAATCGAATTCGTCTCTAGAAACCTATTCCATATCCGTGAGACATCACTCTAAGAAACACCCACTTTTTCCGCCACGACCAGCTGTGAATGGCCATCTTCAACTAAGGTGATAATTCTTGCACTGTCCAACTCAGAAATTAAATTTTGTTTCATTATTAATCACGTTTTCACAAATTTTACCAGAATAAATTTTTCAAATGTTTACACCTTGCCAAAACCAGGTCAATTAAACGGCTATTTAAAAGAAATAAAAAATAAAAACAGGTGTATTGTATATGAAAAAGGCCTATTAAACATGTGATAAGGATACGGATAGATAAAAGTCTAAAAATCGTCATTACGAGGGGTGATGCATAACTTTTGAAACTATTTTTAAATGCCAACGAAAACGTACCTGTCGATTATATTATTACAACATTACCAGACTTTTTTTATGGTATTATTTTGCTTGCTCAGTTAAAATTAAAATTTGCTTCTATTTATCCAGGCACTATATATTATTTCTGTAAATATTCCAACTTAGGTTCTGCAAAATTCATATTTTTAAATAAAACTGTAACGTTCAAACGTTGTAATGTTTATCTTGCAAATTTAATATCGATATCAAATAAAAGTATCAAACTAAAAGCAGAGATTAAATAACCAGCAGCAGAGTAATAAATTCCCCGTCATACATAAGGGATGAAAAATGACTACTATTCAAATATGTACTACAGAGAGTTGATTAGGGATGCGGTTGAATATCGCTGTGGCGCATCATTTTGAATGTTTTAATAAAGAGTCGTGCTTGTTTCATAATAACTGTAATAGAACGTTTGTTACAATCATTGAGATTGAATCCCCTCTTTGTAAATTATAATTACGAACTGATAGTTTGTGAGGAGAGAATTCAATTCGTTTTTTTTACACAGAACAATATGATATATAATATGACAATAAACTTATAGTTTATAGTCTAGTTTTGTATTTATTCAATTCTGTAATAACAATATAAAATAGTAGAAATATTTCACACAAAGTGTCATAAACAATAAAAAAAACTAGATTTTGGTACTTAGGTCATGCAATAAAATTTAAACATAAATTAATATTTATTGTTATATCTTATTAACAATTCAAGAAAATTTATCTTCAACTCCAACTAAAGCAATAGATTAGTCTCTTTGGAAAGCCACAAGAAAACTCGGGGAGATTGGGGACCGGTCAGTTGGACCACGAGTACCTGCATTAATCATTTTTTGAAAAAGGTCAAGTTAAGCCCACCCTTCCGTTCCACCAGGATAAAATTTTATTTTCTATTCGATTTAATGGAATTCTTCGAAAATAATTACAATATTATTAGGGGTAGTTATCGACACTTGCAGAGTTCTATCAAATTTAAAAAAAAAATAGGTATAAATATTAAACAGTCTACACGAGGGCAAAACCAAACTGTAGACACGTGTTTCGCTCTTGTTAGAGCTCATCAGTACAGTATAGGTCTGTCTCTTCAGTCAATAATGAAGAGACATCCCCGGTATAGATTGGTCAGTATTTGATGTAAATGTATTGCGAAAGTATAAACCAATCGCAAGTACCGCCATCTCTACTCCAAAAATGACTCTCCAGTGGTCGCTTTGCATATCATATGAAACCTTAGGCAAGGCAAATAATTAACAAACGGAGCGTTTTTTTGACAGTCTTATATATACCTAACAAACAAACATTACAATAAACAGGGAACAAAATGGTGAAAACATAGTTAGATATACTAAATCACGCCGTCTAGAATGGATTGGGCATATACTCAGAAGGCCACACAAAGAAATGCTTCGAAGAATAACGAACTGGACACCGTTATGGCCCAGATGCAGAGGAAGACCAAGAAAAAGATAGTTATATGATGCGAAAGATGACGTAAAAGCCATGAACGTTACTGATTGGAAATCTCAATGCAGGGACCGGAAACAATGGAAGAAAATCACAACAGCAGCAAAAACACACAACAAATTATGAGAAATTGAAATGAAGACAGGGGAATAATCCACCTAAA
Organism: Altica lythri; assembly: GCA_964028335.1. Lineage (NCBI taxonomy): Eukaryota > Metazoa > Arthropoda > Insecta > Coleoptera > Chrysomelidae > Altica > Altica lythri. The sequence continues at coordinate 53,481,914 of OZ034805.1, read as the reverse complement.
AAAAAAGGATTGTTGAACGCCCAGGCGTTAGCCATAATCTTAGAGATTGTAAGGCTGTGATGATGATGATATATACCTAACATAATGAAAAAAAATGATGCAAACGTATCTAGTGCCATGCTGTCATTTGTAATAGATAAGCTGGATTTGAGCCCGGTTAGAATTCCTAACTCTAAGACACAGGATGCTGCGACATAGATATAAATACTGACCAGTCTATACAAGGGCAAAACCAATTTGTAGACACACGTGTTTCACAAAAAAAAAAGACTTTTTATAAAACTTCACTCTCATCGCGCTAAGCAAACAAGCACTACGCTGCTCCCTTTTACATCAAAAAAATAAGATGACTTTTTTATAGTTTCCATAATTATAACTTCACTATAAATTCATATATATTTAACTACAGTATGAGTATACTATAAGAAACATTATTCAAACACTTTCATTGACGGAAACCCAGTAATAAAATTACTTTTCAAATTAAGTAGTAAATATAGGGATTCAGAATTGTGGGCGGCAAAATCAATTACTGGGTTTGCCCTTGAGTGCGTTTAGTCTCCTACTAAAAACCCTTGATGTAAACAGGGGCATTGTATGACTGTAACTCAATTTGCAAGCGACTCTCGATATTTAGAAGCCATCTTTTGGGGAGATTCACATCCCATTACGTTAGAGCCATCTCTAAACGAACACAGATGAAAGTTATATTAACCGACATGTTTTCAGCAACTTATTTATCATGATTTCGTCAAAATTTGAAAAAAAATTTTTAACTTTTTCCTGCTGCAATCTTAATTTTTTTTGTAAACACAGAAACACTAACCAAGCCAACAAGATAATAAGAAATACTTTATCCTTCCTAAAATAAAATTTATGGAGTAAGATTTCCCAAATTTCGAATTAAAAAATAATAATAAAACCTTACATTAAATGAAACTTCGAACTCTGGTAGAATTTTTATAAGGTTTACATAACAACAGAAATAAAAAAGTCAACGTAGAAGATAGTATAGGTATTCCATTAGTTGTAACTTCTTTACCCATTTAAACAAAGTAGGGAACTGGCATTTAGCAGATTTAACCAAACTCTGTTGGAATTTTTGTAACATTTTTATAAAACCAGACATAAGAAGGTCAAACTAGAAAATGGTATAACTTTTTCATCTCTTCGACTACCACTCTAAGTAGAAAAGTAAGATTTAACAGAGTTAGAGCTAGAAAAATAATCAAACCGTATTAAACCTAACTGTGGTGAAGTTTTTATGAGGTTTGCACAACAACAGAAACAAGAATGTCAAACCATGTGGTGGGGTATGTATTTCAACCCTTGTGGCCTCTTTTTCTACCACTTTGTGGTTAAAAGAGAGAGTTGAGAGTTTTAACGCAACTCTGATGGATGTTTGTATAAAACTAGAAACAAGAAAGTCAAACCAAAAGTGTTCTGATAGTCACCAAATACCTCACAAGCCATCGTCGTCATGAAATACATATTAAGCCACCCTAAAAACCCCCGAGAAATGAATATCGACTAGTTTTAAATGAAATAAATATGAAACTCTAAGCAATGGGGACCAACCTGGGCACTAGGTACCTCGGATGCCATCGCCGTCATGAAATTCGTGTTCATCGAGCTCAACAACAGCAAAAGTGAACTCATTTTTGTCAAGATTTTTTTATTTTCTAGCTTCTAGATAAGCACTTTGAATATTCAGTTTTGCACACACAAAATTTTCTGACACTCTCCCAAATCGAATGCAAAAAGTTGCATCGCAATCCATCCACCTACGGCAAATTGTTAGGTCTAGTACCCAATTACAGGTTATAAATCAGATGAATGAATTTCTCATAATTTTTTTTCATCGCTTTTATTATTTCCAACACTTGTTTATATTTGTTAATTATGCAAAACTATCAAATTAAACAGAATTACAACAGACCTGTGGAATGTTATTAATGGACCCACAGATAAAAGATATATGGATAATATTAAATGAAAGTCTCTTAACTGCAAAATAATCAATCAATACTGTTAAAATTCTGTAGAACCGTAAAATTATTTGCTGACGCTGGATGAAAGTTCCATTAAAGTTGAACTGTTGACTTTTGCCACTCTCCTTAAAACTCCCAACGTTTAGCATACTCCAAAATGAATTCTAGAGTATTCGTTCATTAGCAAGTGAAATGCAATCGGAAGAGGCAAGACATACTTTAATATTTGTTGATAAAGTGGGTAGCAATAGCGATAAACGGTTTGACCCCCGGCTATGCAACGTTATTGGCGCAAGGAAGCGAGCAGTACAAATATTTGACAAGTCAACACGCGTACACATTCGAATCCATCTCCAGAGTACATATAGCTCTTCTCATATCGGTGTTTAATATCTACCAAAAGAGAGACACCCCATCAACTTTTCCACTCGATGTGCTTCTTCATATTGTAATCTTTTTTCCCTTTTTACGGCGTTCTTTGTGTGTAATGGACGGCTGCTAGTTTAATACATTTTGCAAAAAAATGTTACATTCGAAATTATACAAAGAAAATTTATCGATATTACTATGTTAATAATAATGTAATCTAATGATAAGTATAAACAACTCTATTAATATATATATATATATATATATATATATATATATATATATATATATATATATATATATATATATATATATACGAATAATGGTATAGTGACTGGTTCAATATAACGTGAAGTCAATCGTGGAGTTGCAGTCAACGTTTGGCCAAGGTAAGTAAAGAAAACTCTTTGATTTCAGTCAAGCTTTCGAATTTATTTAATTCTTCTTCAGGACATCTGTGGTGAAGAACAATTTTTATAAAATAAAGAAATATTGTTACAAATGTGATGACTTACTAATCGTGAGGTTATAAGAAAAGCGACGAATTCCGTTTGACAACATTACACTAATAAAACATTTTAAAATTCAGGTACATCACTATTAAAATACATAAAAATATATACATTTACACCATAAAACTTATTATTTTGTTATTTTTAGCATGGAGGTTTGTCTGTAAATGATTGAATTTTAATGTGTCTTCAATTTCCTTTTTTATTTGTGTGTTTTTTATATATGGTTTTTATTTTAACACAGTAGGAGAGCAAAACATTTTGATGATTTATTTATTTAGATTTTATTATTATATCAAGTAAAATTCTGTAGTCATAAAATGCGGGATTTTACTTTCAAAAATTTATTTGTTAAATTTTATGAACGTTGTTGTGTTTTTATTTTTATTTATTTTAGTGTTATATTAATCTTTATGTTTGTAATCATGTTTTAATTTATTAATAGTTTATTTATCTTTATATTTATATATTAAAATTTTTTTTATTTATATTTATTTTTGAAACGACAGAATGTAACAATAAATATTACTCAGCCCTTCTATATCCGATTTTCTATTAATACATGTTTCCCTTCTGTCAATGTGTGTCATTTCTAAGAATAATCGTTTCTTAAGGTTCCTTTCCCTTTCTAAAATTTTTTGTTTCTTCAAATTTAAAACTATGACCATTTTTAATTGCATGTTCAGTTAGTGCGCATGCTTTATATTTATTATTTTTAAAAGTGACATTAAAAATAATAAATATAAAGCATGCGCACTAACTGAACATGCAATTAAAAATGGTCATAGTTTTAAATTTGAAGAAACAAAAATTTTAGAAAGGGAAAGGAACCTTAAGAAACGATTATTCTTAGAAATGACACACATTGACAGAAGGGAAACATGTATTAATAGAAAATCGGATATAGAAGGGCTGAGTAATATTTATTGTTACATTCTGTCGTTTCAAAAATAAATATAAATAAAAAAAATTTTAATATATAAATATAAAGATAAATAAACTATTAATAAATTAAAACATGATTACAAACATAAAGATTAATATAACACTAAAATAAATAAAAATAAAAACACAACAACGTTCATAAAATTTAACAAATAAATTTTTGAAAGTAAAATCCCGCATTTTATGACTACAGAATTTTACTTGATATAATAATAAAATCTAAATAAATAAATCATCAAAATGTTTTGCTCTCCTACTGTGTTAAAATAAAAACCATATATAAAAAACACACAAATAAAAAAGGAAATTGAAGACACATTAAAATTCAATCATTTACAGACAAACCTCCATGCTAAAAATAACAAAATAATAAGTTTTATGGTGTAAATGTATATATTTTTATGTATTTTAATAGTGATGTACCTGAATTTTAAAATGTTTTATTAGTGTAATGTTGTCAAACGGAATTCGTCGCTTTTCTTATAACCTCACGATTAGTAAGTCATCACATTTGTAACAATATTTCTTTATTTTATAAAAATTGTTCTTCACCACAGATGTCCTGAAGAAGAATTAAATAAATTCGAAAGCTTGACTGAAATCAAAGAGTTTTCTTTACTTACCTTGGCCAAACGTTGACTGCAACTCCACGATTGACTTCACGTTATATATATATATATATATATATATATATATATATATATATATATATATATATATATACATATATATTAATATGGATTTTTCTTCATGGGTGCATGTTCCTTCAATGAAATGTTGGAACGTGATCCATTATTTGTAAATGGGTTGTCTAGATTAAGTATTTTTTTATTTAGATGTTTTTTGTAAAATTATTTTGTTTGGGGGTTGTTACGTAGTTAAGGGATTATTATTGATTAGATTGTCATGAATTGTAATGGAGAAAAAGTCATTAAAAAAATTAAATTGGTAAAATATATGGAATTTGATTAAAAATAGAACAAACATTAATATTTCAATTAAAATAAAAAGAATAGAAGAAAAATATAATAAGAAAAGTTTATAAATAAGAAAAAAAAAATTATTGGAAAACCAGATAAGATAGCAGGTACAGAAAAGCAGTGAGGTCAAGGCTGGAAAGTGGTAGGAGGAGATTAAAGACAAGAAATAGAAAGTACTGGAGCAGAAAGAAGCAGCGAATAGGAAGAAATCAGAAATTTGAAGGTATAGAGAAAGGGTTGAAGAACAGAAAAATGAAGTGGAGTAGAAAGAAGAGGAAGAAAATAAATTTTTATATTTATATTTTTATATTTTAATTTATTTTAGGACAATCAATTTGAAAATCTTGAATCCACGACCGAGAATTTTATTGAAGAAGGGTGTTCCGGAAGGAGGATCCATTTCAATATATATGTATATATATATATATATATATATATATATATATATATATATGATGTAAAAGATGATAGCCAACGTATCCAGTGCCGTGCTGTCAAAAATAATTCCAGTTTTAAACTGGATTTGTGTCTGGTTAGAATTTCTTACTGAAGACACCGAGATGCTGCGACGTAGATATAAATGTTAATCAGCTCATACAAGGGCAAAACCAACTACAGACACTATGTTTCGCTCTCATTTGAGCTCATCAGAGTAGTATAGGTTATGTCATTTCATTCACTAATGAAGAGACATCTCCGGTATCTTGAGTTAGAAATTCTAGCCAGACACCAATCCAGTTTAAAACTGGAATTATTTTTGACGCTTTCAATTGTCAATTTGACAAAATCTCTTTCTTATTAACGTCATGCTATATGTGCTTAGGGAGAAAATGAGTAAGTGTCACATGGTATACCGATAAACGATTAGATTAGATGGCTGAGCATTTATAGCTTGGATTTTAGAGCGTTAGCGCGTAGAGCTAAAGGTTGCGGGTTTGAGTCCTGCTGGATGTGTCATTTTCTTAATTTCTCTTTAATGTCATTGATTATATTCTTGTTTGTATACTTTCTAAAACAATTTCAAAAAAATCATTTCTCTCACTATCTTCCAGCAAACTTCTAGACATTTAAAAGAATTTTGTACTTCATTTTTTAAAGCAAGTTAATACGCCAAACGGCGCAATTCCATTCTGGTAAGCCCATGGTTAATATGTACTCCACTAGCAAATTTTCAATATCTTGACCGAAAACTGGCTTTCGTCCAATAATCTTATGCATTACTAATTCAATCGGAGAGTCTTTATTGTTGACAAAACGAAAAAGTGTTGACCTGGTAACATTGAAGTGTTTAGCAGTCTTTAAATATCCCATCTTTTTTTCTTGAACCGCCGCAATAGCAGCAGCCATTTTATCCTTTTCCCACTTCCTTCTCTTTTTAAATTGCCGTTTCAAAAAAACACAAGAAGTAATACTTATAAAATATGCATTAAATTTGAAATATTCATTAAATATGCATTAAATTTGAAATATTCCAAATTATCTTTAGTATTCCAAATTACCAATCATCACCTATGGAGCAGTAGCTTGGGACACGAGAGCTAATCTGATCACTGCGAGGACAAACCACTCGAAGATTCAGAGACTAGCCTGTGCATTTATCACTGGAGCCATGAGAACATGCTCCACTGCTGCAATGGAAGTAATCCTAAATCTCTCGCCACTGCATATTCAAGTAGAAAATGCTAGGAAGAAAACAATATATAAAATGGTTAAAGAAGGAATAATCAAGGAAAGACCTAGATCACTTCAACTTGATCAAACTTGGAAAATGCCCCACAAAACTGAGAAGTAAATCTGAATGGGACAAAAACACCATATTGGGGCTAAGCCAAAACGCCATCAAATGGCATACGAATGGATCCAAGACAGATAAAGAACAGGAGCAAGAGTTTTTGAACCTAGAACCAAATACTCAGAAAGCCTGGATGCGTACCCAAGCATCTTGCAAGCGGAAATCTGTGCACTCGAAAGATATATAGAATTTAATATTAAAAGGAACTATTGTAGACAGAATATTGTAATCATCTCAGATAGTGAAGCAGCCATCAAACTCAGATACAATCAGTTCAAAGGTAGTCTGGGAATGCCTAGGCAAATTAAACGAACTAGGACAGAATAACACTGTAACCCTGTTACTATGGGCTCCAGGACACATAGGAATAGAAGGCAACGAAACAGCAGACAAGCTGGCAAAAAAAGGATCTGAAACCCTATACCTGGGACCAGAACCATCCTGTGGAATCAGCAGTAGTACAATCTTAAAAAAACTAAGGAAAAAAATGGATAGCGTAAATCCAAGTACTGGAAGGATCTAGAAGGACTAAGACAATCGAAGGCGCTCCTGGTAAACAATAACCAGAAAAGATCTCACAGCTGTCTTAACCTTAGTAAGAAGAACCTCTGAATTATAACAGGAATACTAATCGGACACTGCCGATTAAGAGGACACGTAAAGAAACTAGGATTGGTAGATGAAGCAAACTGCAGGTTCTGTGAGGTAGAGGATGACACCTCAATACACATACTCTGAGAATGCATCTCATTCTAGGGTCAAATACCTAGAGTCATAAGAAATAGAAAAGGAAGAACTACATAACTTAAAACCCAATGATATCCTAAACTTTCTAAAGAAGACTAGAAGAGTTGCTATAAGTCTAAGAAATCATCAGAAATATAGCAAGAAAAGGGGGACACAATAGATCTTATAGGTCACAGGTGTATCTGTTACTCCTAACTTGCTCATACATTCCAAACAACATACCATCCTAACCGAAAATGGTATGTTACATTTTCAATTCTAGAAATATTCACTAAATCATGAACTAAATATTTTTGCATTAAAATTTATGATTATCATGGTTTGCATACTTACCAAAAAGTTTTAAAATCTGACGTCGCGTTCTGTCAGGGCTGGTAGCAGGAATTTAAAAATGTGGACCTGTTTTTTAAGCGTAATGACTTAGTGAGTCTTACTAAGTTATGTTTATGGAAAAAATCCCCTATCCCAAATATGCTGCAGGTCCTCTACTTAGTTGTTTCATCTAGTTTTATGTTATTTACAAGTGAAAAGTTATTATGGTTTCTGTTGATTGCTGTTTTCTTTCCTGTATGTTTTCACCCCAACATCAAATAGTGAAAACGTAAAAATCGTTTTGTCTGTTTGTCCTCTGTCTGTCTGTCTGTTCGTTTGTCTGTATACACATCTTTCCCGTTATAACAAGGACTAGAGATACAATTATAGTTATTTGTGACACAAGGACGGAAAATGACATTTTGCAAGAGCGAGTAAAGTTGTGTAGCCGAGGTGCGTAGCACCGAGGCGAAACAATACGAGCACTTGCAAAATATTTTCCGGACGTGTAACACACACTATTTTTTTATCCGACTAATTTTTAATATTTTCAAAAGTTCTGTTATGTTCAACAGTTGACCGTTTGTGCTGTCTATACTAAGACCAGTGACTAGAAGACAGCCGTCAGCTGGTATGACGTGATGTTAATATTATAGTATTTAATATTTGTATAATTACTTGTTTGATGCTTAATATACGTGTTTGGTAGTTATTAGTGTTTTAATTAACATATGTTGCAAACACAACAAGTTCAAAAACTTTTTACTTTGTGACATACAAGATTAGATGTTTATACAAAGAAACTATTTTCATAAATTGAGATTGACATAAATGTCAAATTTTATAATACAAGTTGTGAGAGAAATTAAAAGTAAATTAGAATCCTGCTTATCTTTAGAAAAAGTTATAGGTAAGTTTAGTATATTATACGCTGTTTTTAAATAAATTTAATTAAAATTTGTATTATTCATTATGTATTTTTGATGACTTAATATTTAAACTCATAGCGCCATCTCTTTAGATAATCTAAAAGCTACTTTGCCGGCCTAGGCCGGAAAATGCCATTTTCCGGACGATTTTGAAGTAATTAATAGTATTGTTTCTGGACGGAGGACCAAAAAAATATTAACTTAAAGCTCTTTGTCTAAAGACGTCATTGAAGGTGAGAGATTTTTTTACTCACTTCTGTTTTAAAAGTAATAACCAAAAGAAGTAATTTGGGGTGAATTGAGTAAAGCTACTTTATTTTTACCGACGCAATATTTCAGTAACATAACGAACAGTGATTATTTTTTTAGGTTGAATTCAAGAAAATTTAAATCGTTGATTATAATAGTTTATTTTGATGTAAATTATATAATATTTCGATATTGTGTAGATAATAAAACATATTTTCTTTTACATAACTTTTTGGATTTTTACTTTTATAACCCCATGTTCAATGAATAGCATGAAAATGAATACACAGGAAAAGATACATTATATATCGACCCTACATAAAGGATGTCATTAGTGCAAATATCCTGGGGCATTAAAAATTGTATATTGTATGTAACTCAGATTTTGATCCATCTTTTTAGGGTGTCGACATGGTAATGGTGACATTTTTGTCCGGATAATTAAGCTACAATCTAGAAAGGAAGGTTTTTCCATTTATAATGTTTTATTGTCATATTAGATTAAGTTTAAGATTGGTATCTCAAATTTCTTATTCTAGAAAGTTTTACAGCTGATTAATGTCCTGAAAATAACTTTCTCCTAATTGTTTGGAGAAGTTTATATACATTTACAGTTATTTTGTTTTTGGCATATTAGATTACTAGCAGCCAGCACCGGCTTTGCACGGGGATTAAAGAAAAATAACAAAAGCCATTAAATTTATTGGGTCAACGCTTCCCTGTAAACAATATTACATGTAGTTTTATTTTCTGGCAGCAAAATAAATTGATTTTCTGGTGCTCCGACCCGTCTTAGGCGGTTGGCCATGAGGAAAACCGATCCCTACTAATTGGAGGGTTTGACCTTGAGACTTATTATTAGTAAAAGCGAAAGATGTTTTGATAGGAAATTGAAGCGGTTTAAATGGATTTGTTAGATCAGTTGGGATCATCGGTGTCCTCAGTGTATGAGCTAGTTGACCAGCTGGTGGTTTAGTTATAATGGTGGCTACAACTTAATTGTCCTTTAATTCCTTTATAAGTAGCCTCGTCCCATTGCACATGCTAAATTCGTGATATCTGTCGTGATTATGAAATAAGTTATTTTGATAAGGATTATTACCAAGATAAAACTTTTAAAAAACTAAAAAATAGTGATTGTGACGTAACTATAACAGTTAGACATATACTGTCGCGGCATTTTTTTGTAGATATTTATATATTCTTCGAAATCGGTAGTACATTATTTTATTCTATAATCAATAGTATTCTCAGCGCACGCGATGTAAGGATTTTAAGGTCATTTTTGGTTACATTAATGGCATTTTAGTAAGGATCCCTATTTTTTTTGAAAACGAAACATAGCCTATGTCACTCGGGAATAGTGTAGCTTGCCAACGGTGAAAGAATTTTTGATATCGGTCCAGTAGTTTCGGATCCTATTCATTTCAAACAAACAAACAAACAAAAAATCAAACCTTTCCTCTTTATAATATTAGTATAGATGTCACTCGGGAATAGTGTAGCTTGCCAACGGTGAAAGAATTTTTGAAATCGGTCCAGTAGTTTCGGAGCCTATTCATTTCAAACAAACAAAAAATCAAACCTTTCCTCTTTATAATATTAGTATAGATTAAAGATATTCAACAAATTTTTCAGACTTTTTTAATATCATAATATTTTTTTAAGATTTGCAACGTTTTTTCGCTATTTTCAACAATCTTTCTTAATTTTTAACATTTTTTTTATGGATTTCAACCAATTTTCTAAATTTTTAAGTTTTTAAAGACTGTCAAAAAATTGTTAAAGCCGGATAACAAACTGTTATGTGAACTAGTACATAGTACATATTAAGATTAATTAGGATTGGTAGTACCAAGAAGTTCATTATGAACAGCTTTAATTCTTATTAATGCAATCAACAAAAAACGTTCATCTGTCTGTCAATGCCAATAAAAAAATAATCCTTTCACAAAAAAGCAACTCCAGGAAAAATACGTGATTATGTCATGTCCGTCAAGCAAAGTTGAATCTGGATTTCGAGTGTAATCCATCAGGAAATGATGTGAACGGTTCTTTCCGTAGCCATTGAAGTGTGACCGTACGATAGGCATTGAAGCAAGGCCCTTGGGAAATCAGCTAAACCACCAGCATACGGCCTCTTATTCACTACACACTGACTGTTGCTGATGGAACTCTTTAGAGATACACCGAATCTATTTTGGTTAATACCGTTGCGAATTATGAGCTATCTATAAGATACATACATATATAATCCTGACTATTCAACTGCTAATTCTATTAACATTGACTTTGATGTGAAATCTGTGATAGTTACTAATTATTATTCATGTCGAAGAAACATTCAATCAGAAAAAAATTCGAATAAATATATCAGTTATTAAATGAATAAATAAGGCCTTTATTACAATATAATTTCAATACAAGTCTTACAATAAAAAAATATTTGTTAGATTTCAATGTATATAGGCCTGGCGCAGCCTAGTTTGAAACTACTCTACTGAACCAAACTAACATGTTATTTTTTAAGAAGGTGAAAAACTATACTAGAATGACTTATCTGATTAAATCAATGAATGAAAATGTATTTTTATAATCAATTTATTGCATAAGGCACGAAGTATATAAGGGTTAGTTGAAAATTTTTGAAAGCGACACCTATTAAACACTAGATGAATCAAAATTTATACTCTTATTTAATATTTCATCTTTCATTTGAATACACAAAAACTTCTATTTTGATTTGTTAATTCATTCTTTGTTCACAAGCCATTTGATGTTGACATGTCAGTGTATTTTGTTACCAGATATCATGCAGTGATAAAACTCTTTGTATTGGAAGGTTAATCAGCAATAGAAATTCATGAAAGTGTTAAAGGAATCTGCTCCATCATTCTCAATTGTGCATCGATGAGTTTTAGAGTTTAAATTTAGTCTTACAAGCGTCAATGATAAACCACATAGTGGACGTCCAAAAAGTGACTCAACTTGAATCAACCATCATGATCCTAAACTGAAAAAAGAACGTTAACATTGGACTGAAGCTGGCTTTTCAGCTTCGAAACATGTGAAGTCAGAAAATCGGCAAAAAGGTTATGGCATCAGTTTTTTGGACTAGTATCTTGTCGACGGACCAGTGTGTAATTAAGAGCCTTAAAGGTCACTATCGACGTAAATTATTGACGGAGCTAGTTGAATCTGAAGGTAAAATAACTATTAAGCCTAGGAAGAAGTGACACCCACAACTATATTGCATTCTTGTTGACATGCTGGACTTTGTACCAATCCTACAAGTGATGATGGGAAAAAAATCTGACGATTTTCCATTACCTGGGTGGATTCAACAATTCAACATTGCAAAAAATTTTACAAAAAAATTTCCACTTCTTCATCGAGATAGACGATTGCCAGCTTACATGGGTTCACCCACAAAAAAAAAATTGGATTCAGTAAAAAAACTAAAGATCAAGAACAAGCAGATGAAGAAGATGAGACGGATGAGTCTGAGCCTCCGCCGAGCACTAAACAAGCTCTGGAAGCAGCAAAATTATTGGAAAAAGTATTTCCTTTAACACCAAGATGCCCTAATATCGCAAGATATGAATAAAACAACAAAATTACTGGTGCAGCAAAAATAACAGAATATTATACGAAGTAACGTTAATCGTTCATCGTATTTTATGTAATTGTTGACACTTTTCTATATTAAGCCAATTAATATATTTTTCTTATATTTTATTCTTCTTATATTTAGTTCTGAGTTCTCTGGGTCTAGACAAAATCCGTAAATGTTTACAGTAGTTCAAACTTGATAAAACTAAAGATATTGCTAATTTTTTTAAGCTTTGACTAAAAATTTGTCTATTGTTATATAACATTTTAAAGGAGCAGAAGATTTTTTTGAAAGTTTTTTTAGATGTTATTTAAATCTTAAAGAAGTATCCAAAGTCAAGTTAATTTTCATTTTTAATGAACCTTTTAAGAGAGCTGAGTAATTTTTCTTTTCAAAATTCATTGTTAAATTAAGGTTTAAATGAAGCTCTTTAGGGTATTCAAACAAAACTTTTAGGTTAATATTTACATATTTTTCGCATTCTTTAAGATCATCAATATTAAAACAAAATTATATTTGACTTTCGTCCAGAGTCCATTTTATATATAGGTCTATAGTTATACCACTCACCAAATAATAAATTGTGCAAATTGGCACGTAAAAAGTTTACCTCTATAAGCTTATAGCGTTTTGTATACTATAATGCAGACATTTTTTTATTTAAATTGGAGTGATAAGAGAAAATCTTTAAATAGTATTATTAAACAAAGAATTTGTAACAAGATTTTGGAACTTATCTATAATCGCAGACGTATTATGTTTTTTTTAACCGTGAATTAAACTTTAAAGAAAAGTAGCAGTTTAAATCGATCAGATTACATAACATATATACTTACTTGGATCTAGATAAAAATCGCTTTCCTGATCTCCATTAAGTTGATTAAACTGGTACGGAGATACCCTTTGTGGTGCCCTTTGTGATGACTTTCCACACTCAAGACGCCACAACAATATACCTATTTTCTATTGTTTGGTGTTTTCTCTGTAAAAAAACTGTATCACTCACGGTTGATTAAAACTCGTGTTTTATATAGGGTTAAAAATGATCGATAAAATGAACTTTTTAAGAAATTATTTTAAAAATAAATATTGTGATATGTATGGTTACATAGGAAGGTGACAAAAGAGAAGAATTGACATAAAAAAATATATTTATGAAAGAATTGGGAAATACAGAAAATGACTTATTTGATTACATGAGTTCACATTTTCTAGTTGTTGCCCTTGCAAAAAGAATTTCACATCGCTAATGACCTGATCCACTGAGAAAATCTTAGTTTTAGATGAATTCAATCCAATACCAAGAGTTTGATAAACTTCCGAGTAAATGTCAATTATCTTCTGAATTAGGTTTGAAGAACGGGACGGACCATTAATGCACAGTAGTCTGCATACATTAGTTCTGTTATGTAGCAGTTTCTAGTTTTCGTTTTTGCCTTCAACCATGCCAAATTGAAGAGCCGCCACCATGTCTGTATCTGACATCCAGTCTTCTCTCATCCAACCTTCTATTGACAATCATGGAAAGGGCAGCCATATAATATATATTATTATAAAGAATAGAGGCTATTACACAACTCTGTCGAACGCCAGTTACTTTTCAGTTATGCAAAACACCGGCGTAGTTGTTTGTGTGAAGGCTGTTACACAGGGCTACAAATTTTTGGGAAATGCCATCTTTGCCATAATTCTCCACAGAGCCTCTCTGTTTATATAATCGAATGCTTTCTTAATATCGATGAAGGCAATGTACATATTGTTTTGATGCTCTAGTGTTTTCTCTTGCAGGATAAAAATCAAATCAGATGTAGATCTATTTGGCCTAAAACCACTTTGTGTCTGAAGGTCGATTTGCACTAATTCTAGTGAGGACCTTGTCTGCAACTGACAGTAAAGATATGCTCCTATAGTTGCCACAGTCTGCAGCGTCATCTTTGTATGTCACCATTTTGCATTTGAGTGAACATAGTTTTTTGTTAATAGGTCCATAGAGATTTTTAGTGGCGTTGAAGTAACGATGAGGATCGTGAGAGTCTGTGAACGTCTGGATTTCATTTGCTTTGTCTTCATAATGATAATTGACAAAAGAGAAGAATATAAATATAAAAAATAGATGAAAAATAGAAGAGTACCTATTTTTAAAGAATTGATAGTTAAGACCAAATTTAATTTTGATTTGACCCAATTTAAGCTTGCTGGAAATCAAAGTAAAGTTGTTTACGCCAATTTAAAATTGTTTCGACACAATATGATCTTGTTGATTCCAATTTCAAATGGTTAAAACTCAATTTGATTTTAATTTGACCGAGTTTAAACTTGCAACAAAAAATTTGAAGCTGGTTTTCCGGATTTGTAATTGTTTCGATCTAATTGAAATTTGTTAATCTCAATTTAAAGTTGTTCTGATCCACTTTAAACTTGTGTATACCAATTTAAAACTATTTTGATCCAATCTGATCTTGTTTATCTCAATTTTAAATGTTTAAAACCCAATTTGATTTCGATTTGACTCAATAAAAGCTTGCTTTATATCCATATGAAGTTGTTTATTCCAATTTGAAATTTTTTCAATCCAACTGTATTTTGTTAATCTTAATTTAAAGTTATTTTGATCCATTTTGAACTTGTGAATCGCAATTTAAAATTAATACCGATTTAAATTTCTAATTGTGTTAAAGCCCAATTTGATTTTGTTTATCCTAATTTGAAATAGTTAAAACCAAACTTAATTTTGATTTGACCCAAGTTAAACTTGCTAGAAATGAATGTAAAGTTGTTTATCCCTTTTTTTTATTTTTATCCACAGCCATTGTTCAGCATAAATTCTCTTATAATTCTTCGAGAAATGGTTTAACAAGGAAAATTTTTAAACCGATTCTGAGAAACATAATAAAAATAAATGAAGAGAATCAATTTTGGAATAAAAAGCAGGCTTTTAGGTGGTAAATAAGACGGTCTACAGGGGTGAAGTGACATTAACCGACCCTGATTGATGGCAGAAGTCGTTCGAGAGTGACCAGAGACCGACATTTGTTTTCTTTTGGGGGCACTCTATATGTAGAAATACCCTAACTTAGATAAACTGACATAAAAAATGCATTCGTGTGCTATTTTTATTCAAGATTTATTGTGAATAATGACATTCATGCTTTACATTTATTCACTTCATAGATTAGTATTAAGAAATGCCTCTGGCATTGAAACGAGTACAATACTTTTATCTGTAGAAAAGCATAAAAACTGTTGAAGAAAAATTCATTCAGTGAAAGCGAAAAGAAAAGAGCATTAAACTGGGAATTGTTTCTATGTGCAAGGGCCTTGATTAAGCAACGACTACTATCGGTTCATCACAATTACTGTCGAGCCGAGTTTGGAGATAAGACACCCTATTCTAAATCCATTTCCTCTTCTCATCGCTTTGCTCTGATTTTTACGTTTTCAATTATCACTGATGTCCCCTCTTTTCCGCTAGATTCATTAAAATTGTCGCTGCATATTTACTAACTTAATAGTTACTCCATTAAGATTTATCAGATATGTTTCAATGAATATTCTTACTAGATTAAAAACTTAAAAAATTAATTACTTTCGATATTGTTGTAAAATATACTGTAAAAGAGTATATTGTTCGGCTTTAGTACAAAAACTACTAAAAGGAATTTGTTGAATTTGTTTTTGTTATTAGTCCTTGGCAACATATAGGCTACAATTTATTTTTTATATTTTTTAATGCAACGTGTATATTTATTGTTTAGCTCTATTAATTCTTAATGGAAATATCGGAGTAAATTTTTGTTAAAAAGTATATATTTACTATCTTTTCACGTTTAGGTTACGGAAAAACTCGGAAGATGGCGTTATATTACAATTTCTGAACAATGCAGCAAGAATTATTATTTGAATTTGTTTTCGTGCGTAAAGAATAATGATTATTGAAATTTGATTTTCGAAAAAATATTGATAGTGTTGAAAAACTGTTAAAGATCGTGAAAAATGGACGAAAATCTTTAAAAAATATTAAAAAAACAGAAAAACATAGTAAAAAAGAACTTAAAACCGTGAAAATTTTTGTTAGAAATAAAAGTTAATATGAATTTCTAATAGATTAAAAAATATGAAATAATCGAAAAAAACAAAAACAAAATCGCAAAAATTAGAAAAAAAGAAAATGTACAGAAGCAAATATAGGTAGAGGTTAAACAAACAAGAAAAATTGAAAAAAAAATAGAGAAACTAAAATAAAATAAAAAATAACTGAAAAACAAAGATAAGAACAAATAAACCCCAGAAAATATAAAAATTGTAAGTAAACGAAATATGTAGAAAAACAAAAAAAAAATGACAAAACTGGAAACAATTTAAAATGGAACGAAAAAAAAGAAAACTGGAAACAGACAAAATATCATGGAAAGCAATCGAAAAAACGAGAAAAAATCGTAAAAAACGAACAATGATGAATATCATAACGGCGAACAAAAATGTAAAAAAATGGATAAATGGAAATGGGAAAAATTGAAATAAAAGATAAAAATTAAAAAACTGGGATATATTGATAAAAAACGATATAATTGAAAAATATAATTAAAAAAACGAGTAGAAAATACAGGAAAAATAAAATATATGGAATAATAAGAAAAAGCAGAAAAAATGGGAAAAAAAGAAAAATCTAAAAAGGGAGAAAACAAAAAAATAAAAAATGGTTACAAACGAAAAACTAAAGTAAAGTTAAAAATAACCGTAAAAACAAAAAAATAATAAATTAAACTGAAAAAATTTATTTATTAACATTTTTTTTATTTTTTAACAAAAATGCTGAGTTATTATTGTTTGAAACTTTTGGTTTATAAAACGAATCATACAAGAAATTAAGTATTATAAGTGAAGCCTTATAACTTTAAGCGCAAACTACACTACACAATTAAAAAGTACTATTTCTATACAAAATTAAATTATTATTAAAGCAAATATTTTTGGATTTCTATATTATTTATTAATTTATTCATAACAAACGCTTTTGAAAATAAATTTAAACCACAGTATACAAAAATTTTGATACATCTGTACAAAAAAGCAATTTGCATCTAGTGGCTATATAATGTTTGAACTTCGTTGAAATACAACGGAAAACCGTGGCTTTTAGAACTGGAAATCATTTTAAAGTGCTTCACTTTGCTTTCTTTTATCAGAAAACCACCCTTCTGAGCTTTTAAATAAATGTAATGTACTCTCAATACATCCATCTAAAGATCTATCACAGAGAAATTGTAGAAAAACGAATTTATACGAAGGAAAAAATATATCGCTTTGTAAAAATATGCATTTCTAGAGAAAAATATTGGATTTCTAGTGAAACCTAAGAATTTGAATTAAGATATTCCGATTTTATTAATTTTAAATGAAAATTATAATTTCTTCCTATATCTCACATTAAGTTTTAATAGGAAGTATGTCATATCAAATTAATTTTATTTCATCCTGTCCAGTAAATACACTTCCCTATAATCAATTTGGCGCCGGTAAGTAAAACATTACGGTATCAGGTACTGTAATGTGTTGCCTAGCAACGCTGCTCTGATTGCTTAATTTTATAAGTATATGGCTTAAGGGAAGACAATTACTTTTAATTTTTGACATTTCAAAATACTATAATGACTATAAAATAAAAAAATTAATTACGTACTTTTACATTCATATTTAAAAATGTTATTCAATTTTATATTAACAATTAAATCTTAATAATAAAAAAAAAATTGACAGTGACAGATGGCTTTCAAGGTAATTTGACCTAACTAATCAAGTTACGAACTATTTTTAGTCAAGTTACGAACTACTGTTAAAATTTTTATGAATTTATTAATTTATAAAAACAGGATGAAATAAAATATAATACGATACATGGTCGTTAGGTGTTATTACAGTACGAGTTAGTTTACGAACGAGGCGACGTAGGAGCCGAGTTTGGAAACTAACTCGTACTGTAATAAGTCACCTACCGACCTTGTAACGTATAATACTATTGAAGTATGACGTTCCAAGGATCTCTTAGGTCTGCAAAAAGCTGGTTTCGGTTTTCAAACTGCTGTTGTTATCGAAAAATTCTTCGTTGAAACATACTCCATGCATGCTCTATCAGATTTATTTCTGGCGTTTCTTGGGGCCATGGTAAAATATTGATACCTTGATCTTCTAAAAATTGTCTTATTGCTCTAACGACACGTGGTCGTACTTTATCGTTCATTATAATAAGACTGGGTCCAACAACTCTGCTTTCTAGAAGGACAACATGATAAAGAATTTGTTTGATATACCGTTCAGGGTTTAAACAATTCCCCAACAAAACGAGATTTGTTCTTCCTTCCAGTATTGTTAATTTCAACGCTTTCAAGAACAATACATGTTGCCTATCCAACAAGAGGCAAATATACAACTTATCCATCAAAATGAATGATCAGACACTAGAGACAAGCAACTCCAGGACTTACTATGAAACGAACATATTGTATCCATAGCAACTGCAGCAGAAAAGAAATTAGGCTTTCTGTTTAGAGCACGGAAGTATTTTTCTCCATCCAACTTAGTTACTCTTTACAAAGCCCAAATACGACCTACAGGAAAGAGCAGTTTGACTAATAAACGACACCAGTATCACCAAAAACCTAGCCCCATTGTCCCACTAAAGAGCAGTGTCTGATCTTTCCTTGTTCTACCGATACTTTAACGGGTTTCGCTCAGAAGAACTCCACTCTATAGTTCCTCCACTTGCCAGGTCAGCCAGAGCAACGCGACGTACCAACTCCATGTACCCTTACACTGTTCAGTGCCAGACATCGAGAACGGATCGATTTGATCGTTTATTCATCCCCAGGGTCTCCAGATTGTGGAACTCCTTATTTTCCCACGTCTTTCCCACTCGTCCTAACTTGCAGTTCTTTAAATCCGAAACTCATAAATTGTCTCTTCTGCCCCAATAGATGTTCTCGGTACATTTGTATTTAGGTCTATACCTACCTACGAAGACACCCTTAAATAAAAAAAAAGTCTTAAGCCAGCCCAGCCCACATCATTGTAGTTCTACCTCTAAATCTTTGCACTTCCTGAACATTTTGAAGAACCGCCGCTCTGCCAGTTTCTCTATACACTCTTATCCTACATGAACCTGGATACAAACGGAATCGGGATTCATCTGAAAAGAAAACTATTTGTTTAAACTAGTTGCAAAGATACCAACTTTTATTAGTGTGAGAGATCGTTTTTTATATGTTTAAAATGCGAAAAAGTCGTTCTTCCATCCAGAAGATATTTTCTTATGCGATGACAAATATTTGTTAATAAATAAATAAAGAAGTTTATTAAAAAATGAGAACTGGCAGACGGAACTTTTAAGAGCTTCTGCGTCAAAATTTAGATGAGAATATTCCACACTCCGAGCCCCACGACCGCATCGCGTTCATCTGACGTGCTTCCATTCTAAACTGAACCCTATTTAATATGATTGATTATATTGATCTGTGCCATGTTTTACTTGTTAGATATTACGTGATTGACATAAATTGACACATCTTCTTAATTTGTTAAATGAGTTAAACACTAAATAGTAAGTGACATATAGGCATAGAGACATACAGACATACAGACATACATACATACAGAAATACAGACAAAATAAAAATTCATTTTCATTTCTCTAACGTATATAAAGGCTCACTATTATTTTTTTTGTTATGTACAGACAGCGTTCAGTTACAATTTTATTATATGTATATGTCGTAGTCACTTGGCGATTCAGGCACATAGCTATGTGACTGGGCTATTTTAGGCACATAGCTATGTGCCCGTCACTTAGAAACGCGCCGAGTATAGATCCATTACATCTCTATGTGACTGATTTTAGCCCGTAGTCACATAGCGATTCCGGCACATAGCTATGTGCGGAGAACAAGTCAGTCACTTAGAGATTTATCAAATTCAAGACCATCGCATCTCTATGTGACTGATTTTAGTCCGTAGTCTCATAGCGATTTCAGCACATAGCTATGCGCGGAGAGAAAGTCAGTCACTTAGGATCTACCAAGTTGAGGGCTATTGCATCTCTATGTAATTGAATTTTAGCCGCAATCACATAGCGATCCAGGCACATAGCACGGGAAAACTTGGAGAGATTCCGGAAAACATCATTTATAAATTAAAATTAAATTTTTTTATATATTTTTTAATGCGTACTTTTTATTAAGAAATACTTTTTTCTATTTGGGTCTATAATAATTTCATAATTTTAATAATTTAGTAGTTATCACCAAAGTATTCGTATCTACTGGTACCATATCGGAATTATCTGTTTGTTAATACTTTTCATAGAATTGCTTCAATTTTATTTAAATCCGCGTATTTCTTACCGTACCGGAGTTCGAGAAAGGGATTAATTATCCCCAGCCCCTAAAAATAAAAAGGTCTGACCGTACCGGAATTCGGGTGCGTCCATATTATCATTGAATTTGTTAAATCATTCGTATACGTCATGCAAAGGTTTTTTTCACAATTGTGTCGTTTAATATAAATTATTACACAAATTATGTTTATAATAATTTTCTATTTAAATTTATTTAACAGAAAAAAGTATTTCTTAATAAAAAGTACGCATAAAAAAATATATAAAAAAAAATAATTTTAATTTATAAATGAACTTTTCCGAATCTCTCCAAGTTTCCCCGTGCCATGTGCCTGGATCATTATGTGATTGCGGCTAAAATTCAATTACATAGAGATGCAATAGCCCTCAACTTGGTAGATCCTAAGTGACTACGGACTAAAATCAGTCACATAGAGATGCGATGGTCTTGAATTTGATAAATCTCTAAGTGACTGACTTGTCCTCCACACATAGCTATGTGCCGGAATCGCTATGTGACTACGGGCTAAAATCAGTCACATAGACATGTGATGGATCTAGACTCGGCGCGTTTCTAAGTGACGGGCACATAGCTATGTGCCTAAAATGGCCCAGTCACATAGCTATGTGCCTGAATCGCCAAGTGACTACGACATATAGATTAGTAAACAATTCATCCATAATATTCAAATTTTTATTAACAAGAATAAAGAAACTAAAAAGACAAGTAGTTGCCATGGTTAATTTTAAACATATGTGTAGCTATAAACATAACCAACTAAATGAATAACTTAATCAGTTCTTACAAAATCTATTGTATATGAAAAGATCGAGGTTTAATGAAGACTAACGAGAAAAGTTTTTGCTGGTAATAAACCGTTCATTACATCACATCAGAAACTTCTCGACGGATTATATCAAATATCAACATTAATTATATGATTGATGCGACAATTAACTCGCGGTGTTTCCACCCTCTAATGATATTGGTTGCTAATTATTATTCAAATTTCGTGTACACCTGATACCATCTCTTTGATGCGATTGCTAAAATAACAATATGTGTACAAATATAAGAAAATCCTTACTTAACGACAACGTACAAAATTCTTTTTTTATAATTTACTATGAATTCATGGAATAAATAGAAAGGAGGATCGGAGCATAGCTTTTTTGCTACCGATATATAAAAAAAGGGGATTGTAAGAACTGTGCCTACTACAAGGGGATTATGGGATTTTTTTATTCGGTTAGGAGAGCGGAACCATGAATTCTCTAGCAAACGATTATTTGAGATATCTTTCATGGGATTACTTTTGCTATCAACAACATTATGCGAAGATCTTAAATAAAAAACTAAAGCAATTATAGAAAACAGGTTCAAAAAAGTACAAAGTGGTTTCCGAAAATGTAGAAGCACGCAAGATCATATGTTTTTGGTTAAACAAATAATAGAGTAGACCTCTGAGCTTCTGAGCAAACTAGTTGCTCTTGTGTTGCCTTGATAAAACTTGAAAAAGCTTTTGATATAGTTCCAAGAGATAAGGTTTTTCAGAATAAAACTCCTAACCAAAAACAAATAATACGTATCAAATCAGTATACGAGAAATGTGAACTACGTCACAAGCAAAAATAGAACATCTAAACCACAGGAGGAACTAAGACAAGGAGGCACATAAGTCTATCCTTGTGTATCATTTTTATGGATGAAATAATAAATACATATACATAAAGGGTTTAAAAAAACTGCACAATGAATATTGAAATCTAAAAGTGTTAAAAATCATAGGAGGAGCATTTGCAAATAGTATAGTAGTGATGTCAAAAAAAAAACGAGCAAGATTTACAAAAAAAATTTAAAATGACGTTAGCAAACAGTATAGCATGAAAAATATAAGGGAAAAACAAAAACGATGAACATAGAAGACCAACAAAAAACCAGAAATAGAAGGGCAAATAATAGAACCGGTAGATGTATATTCAAACCTGTGGGTAAAATAGAACACACAGGAACAGAGGATGTACAAATTAATAGAAGAATCGACAAAGCGCTATCAACACTTTACACTCTAAATAAAAGTGTTTTCAGCTAAAGAGAAATAAGAAAACTAAATTTAATGTATAGAAAGCAATATACAGATCAATACTGACGTATGAATGTGAAACCTTGACCTTAACATAATGAGAGAAGAGTAAATCACAAGCTACCGTGATGAAATATCTAAGACGAGTTAAGGAAGTGACGGGGGGAGATAGGATAAGAAACATACAAATTAGAGAAGAGTTAAATATACAAATTCTATCGGAGTTTATTGAGCAGCGAAAATTGAGTTAGTGGAGACACAACAAACGGATAAAAAGAGTCTTGTAAAACAAAAATGGGAAACAAAAATTCCGAAAAAGGAGAGAGGCGGAAGACGGAACATAAGACATGGACTAAAGAAGACGGGTCAATGTGCTTTAAAAAACCCTTTATAGGTCTTCGGACTCATAAACGAATATTAGGTTTAACTCGATCTTTTGGATCATAACTGTCTTAAACTAGTTTGAATGCAGGGCATAAAGAAATAAAAGGCCACAAGCAGGCAGATAAACTTTCCAGGAAAGAATTATTCTATGGTGCAGAACCAGTTCTATAGATAGCAAAAAAAAAGCAAAAAGAAAGACAAAAAGCAAAATCTGGTCGTTTTTCATTTAAATTTTATACGACAAATCATAAAAAATAGGGTCAGCTTAGGCTGGAAACATCTAAGTCCACGCGACGCGTGGTAAGCGTGAAGGTATAGAGTGCGGGAGTCGCTCAGATTTAAAAATGACTATTTGGTCCACTACAAAATGTTTTTTTAATTAATTAGTCATTTATAATAGTGTGGATTTATTGTTAAGGTCTACGAATTCCTAATAGACAGCGGTATAAATTAATTGAATATAACTCTCTATCAACGTTTGAGATATAGGTTAGGTATACACCCGTTAGAAAGCTGGGGTTTGACTTTTGGATTATTTACTAAGAAATAAGAAAATAATCGAAAAATCCTAATCCTTTTCCAAATAGATACTGGAGTAAGTTAATTAGTCGAAAAGAGTATCTATACCATCATTTAATATAAAGGTTGCGAAAAACCAGGTGGATGACGTTGCAGTTTCATTTCTTAATACATAGAAAAACGAGAAACTAAAGTAAAGTGGTAGATTGAAGAATAAAAAAATTTGAAAAAAACACGAATACAATGTATACCACATTAATTACTATGCGCTACGTATGGTGGCGCATTTGGGTTTTGATATATTTAATTGGTAAACTACAAAATAAAACGGAAAAAATAGTAAGACCTGAAAATTGACCACAAAATATGATCAAAACGACAAAAACAAGAAAAAAGTTAAAAAAATGGAACAAAATTGTAAAAATTTGAAAAAACTGTGTAAAGCGGTACGAAGTTTGCCAGGTCAGCTAGTCGATAATATTTTTTTTAATTAATCTGTAGAAGAAAGAAAATTGTTATACTTTTAGAATATTTACTAACAAAAATTCGTTTAGTTATTTTCCCTTTAAATCAACGTTCTAAGAAGATTTAAAAGCACTTTTCCTCTATAAGTTTTTCAAACACAAACAGTAATTTTCGCACATTTTTCTTATCCCCTTTCAAAAATTGACACATCACAAACGTCTCAAATATTCTTTGACGCGCAATTTTCTTTATTGTTGAAAAATCCCCTTTCCATTGTGACAAACCGGATGTTGAAAGAATAGAAAGCTCCTTAAAGCCATGCTATGAATCGCATCTCTTGATTGAGGAAGATAGAAGTATAAAACGTACATTAAAGGCCCAAGATAAGAAATCGGACTGACCCTCCGTTGCATTGGTTTTTAAATTGAAGGATATCTATGTGAAAGCTTATATATAGATCAAATTCTGAATCGTTTATGATGAAATATATAAGGATATAATACTGATAACGAGGTATTCATAAGTAAAATGTTTTTAGAAAAAAAAAACGTGTTTTATTAAAATCTCTTTTTTCTACACAATAAAGATTAAAGCAATATAAGATTGAGAAATATAAAAGTTTAAAGTAAGATTAAATAATATTAATTTAGAATTTAAGTTAGGTTCAAGTAAATTGATATTTTTTCCAATTGAACTTTTCAAAAATTATTAGCTGACCCGGCGAACTTCTTACCACCTAACAATTATTAATTTTTTTCCAATTTTGACGTTTTTTTTTCGATTAGTTTCTGGTTTGTTTCGATTGATTTCCATGTTTTTGTCGATTTATCATATTTCTTGTCTGTTTCCAGGTTTTACTTTTTTTTTTTCGTTGTGTTTTTTTGTATTTATAATTTTTGTGATATTTTCTAGGTTTTATTATTTTCTTTATTTTTAGTTATTTTTCATTTAATATAGTTTAGTTGAAACTATATATTTTTTTGTTTTATTTTAATATTTTAACTTTTTTTTCTAAAGTTCCTTGTTTTGATTTTTCAATGTTTTTTAATACCCGCTTTTTTATTAATTTTTTCAAACAGTTACTTTCTTATGGTTTTTATCATTCTTCGATTTTTTTTTTGTTTTTGATTGATTTTTTCGATTTTTCCTTTTTTTCCTATTATTCCATATATTTTATTAGCAATTTATATACACTTTTTTCTATTTTTTGTAATGTTTTTCTTTCCTTTTTTGTATTTTTTTTTATTTTTATTTGTTTTTTATCTTTTTCAGCTTTTTTCAGTTTTTTAAATTTTTTCGATTTTTTTGATGCTTACTCATTTTTTTTATCCATTTTTTACGATTATCAATTTTTTCACCTTTTTTTAGGAGATTCAAAAATTTTTTTCGGTTTTACACTTTTTTTCAGTATTTTCAGCAATTTTCACGATTCTAGACTTTGGTTAATGATTTATGTCATTTTTTAACCATTTTTAACAATTTTTTAACGTTGTCAAGAATTTCTAAGAATTTTCCAAAAATTTTCACGGTTTTAAGATCTCTTTATGATTTTCGATATTTTTTCACCATTTTTAACAATTTTTTAAGATTGTCAACAATTTTTCATGATTTTCAATGTTTTTTTAAGACGCTCAACAAATTTTTTTACTATTTTTAATATTAGGTAAAATTTTCAAAATTTTTTATTATTTTCAACAGTTTTTTAAGATTATTAACAATTTTTTCGATTTTTATCTTTTTTTACGATTTCTAATAAATTTCTGAATTTTCAACATTTTTTTCACAATTCTGAACAAAACTATCAACAATTTTTTAAAAATTATATTTTAATACTTATTATTCTATCCCAACGAAGACAAATCCAAATAATCTTTCTAACTGTATTATTTAGTAATCGCAAAGCGCCACCCATCGAGTTTTTCTGCAATCTAGATGTTAAACGAAGGTAGCTAGTCTATGATTTCATAAGCCAACGTTACCGAAAAGTAGTTCTTGTCTGTGGATAGTAATGAACAAAAATATGAAACCAAGTAACTATTAATACAATATTTTAAATTATTTAACAAAAAATTTGGTAAATTTTCCTTTTTTTAAATAATTTTAATTGCTCTTTTGACAAAAAGTCATCCCCATCTTGTAAAGAAAAACCTTGTATATTATTATACAACTTTATAAGACAATTAGTAAAAAAGTTAATTAATTAAAAAGTGGACAGCAAAGAACTTTTGCAGTTAAAGAGGTAGTCCAAAATGAGGAGAATTCTAATTTATCTAAGCAGAATATTTTAATTTTTCAGAAAGACGGGGAAAAATCCCATTACGCTCCAAGTTCGAGGTTTCCTAGAGAGGTAATTTTGTTATTTCTGAATTCGTGGACGACGTACTAATAAATAACCTTAACACATTAAACTATATAATTTATGATTAATTTCAATTTCATTTCGATATCTTACAAAACTGAACAGATATTTGTGGACTTTTTTTGCCAGTTAAAATATAAAAAAAAAAATGTTAAAATGTCCCTTGCCCATATTATGCTTTTGACACATATTAGCCTAATAATATAACCGATATGAAAATTAATAACAAATTAATTCGTAAAAAATCTTCCTGAACATAACCAAATATTGAGGCAAACTTTATTCGTTTTTATTTCTGTAGACAATATGTTTGTGTAGACAGACAGTTACAAAGATAATGAAATTTTCCAAAAATCGAGAATTTTATTTGATTTCTCAAATGAAATCAACACACCCTCTCAGACATCGATAGGGAGCCACCAAACGTCGATAGAACAAAATTGATGTGTTTTATTACGGACCACTGCATTTTGCGATAACACACTTAAAACTATATATCATACTTCTTTTATTGAAAAAAAATATATACAGGGAAGTATAAACTAACACAGCTGATTTTGATAGTGACTTAACCTTTTGAAAGTTCCACAATTCAATTTTGGTACTTACTGGATTAAGATGGTAGAAGTATACTATCTACTTAAACAGAAATTCCAAAAAAAAAGAAAAATTTTACTAAAAGTCTTTTAAAACCAAATAAAAACTGCAGAAACTTGATACAGATCTAGGTGTTACAATATAATTAGACATCTAAGTTTTGCGCGATAGAAACCCATCAAAAATACAAATTGGTTCCCATATACGAGGGTTGTCAAGATTAATACACGTGTGCATACGTTCAAACCAATCGGTAAAACAGTTATTCCAGACCTGCGAAATCACTTTTTTAAAGACATGGGTGGATTCTTCTGGCAACTGGAATCGCAGCTCACGCATTGTATTCTGGATCGTTGGGAACATTAAGAAGTCGTTGGGACTTAGGTCTAAACTATATGTTGGATGGTCTAATAACTCCATTTTCTTTGACACACTTTGAGAATGGATTATTTTTGTTGGTTTTCTTCATCGAAAAACAACCACACAGCTGATTGACGTTTATTACCGGTTCATCTGAGTAAATCCAATATTCATTGCCACCAATCTTACTATAAACGTTTTTTGAACTTTCTTTGTTGAACTGTTACAAACTTTTTCAACACGAATTGACCCGAAACGCTCCTCTGAGCAACTAAGGGATCCAACCGGATGCCAACTTTGTAACATTCAGTTCTTCTTGTAGAATCTTTTGGATCAATTTCTTTGAAATGCCCAAGGATGCCTTTATCTTCCAAAGTATTACACAGCGGTCATCTTTAATTAGCTGAGAAACCGCATCAATGTTTTGCTTATTGCTCAAAAATATTCTCAGCTTAGATCCATTTTTCGACCCACTTGTTAATTTCAAAAATTTACTGGACTTACACGACTTGTTGTATCGAAATGAGAGTCTGGATTTATATCAATATATGATTAAGGTTATAAAATTGTGTCTGAAGGTTCTATTGGTGGCCCCTTCTAAGCGACTATATGCAAGACTAAAAAGACAACCTTCGTGTTAACTGCATGGTAAAAAAATCGTGTTTATTTTAATACAAAGTTTTATTGTTTCTAATTTCTAATTTTATTGTAAAATCTCCTTAATAATTATTCTCTTAACGACAAACTTAATGGAAGCTTTTAGAAAAAGTTGGTCTTAAATTTATTAGTACCTCTTTGGGACACCTTCCACTTGATAAATTCTCTGTAGCGTGGATTTTACACCTTATGGAAATCAGCTGCTACTACAAAAAAATAATTTTCTAATCTTTCTTTTCCTCTTTTTGGTTGCTCGGTTTTCCCTGCTAGTTCACGAAAATTCCTGTTATGTTCGTTCCAGCTTCTATCTGATCTGGTTCCAATTTTCTCAATTTGAAACAATTTTCAAAACTCTTTTAATGACATTACAAATCATTTTTTTTCCTAATATTGTTTTATTTATTTTCTATTTACTATCTAACAAATGGAAATACGAGAAACTAAGATACAATGGAAAAAAGTGAAAAAAACAGAATAAATTTGGGCAAAAAAGAAAACTAAGGAAATACTTCCTTAATTAAATACTATGACCCCACCGTAAGGTGGCGCAGTTGATATCTCAGTAGGTACTTGCTCCTGAAACATCAAAATCATAAGAGCTTTCGGCTCGTATGTTAATCAAATTTTGCTAGCATTTTACTTTAGCAGCGTGAATTGGACGAGCATACACCTGATCATTTGCATTAAGGTTTTCTTTTTGCGAAATTATTGTACCCTAACAACCATATTATGTAGGATAATGATTTTGGGTAAAAAAATAAATTTTCCCAGACGTGGTACCCAGCTAGATCGATTTTTTGTCTCCGTGTGCACCTATATTTCAAATTTCAAGGAAATCGTTAGAGCCGTTTTCAAGAACCTATGGCAATACATGCAGGCAGTTGCTCGCTAAATATTACAAGATAAGATAAGAATAAAATAATAATAGATACAAATATATGAATATTAAAAAAAAACGGGAAACTAACAAGAAAATATGATGAAAACGACAAAAACATTGGAAACAATAAAAAAAAACAATACATACCTAATCTTCTAAATTTGAAAAAAATAATGGAAAAATGACATCAACGTTATAGGCGGTATGAAGTTCACCGGGTTAGCTAGTATTCTTATATAGCAAAAATAAAATATATAGATGTTAAAGATAATGCTACAGTTTAAATCGTGTTCAAATAAAAAACAATAATAGAATATCCTAACTCTGTTCCAAAAACAAAATTGATGTAAATTTAATAATAAAGCCGCTGCCGACAGCGACACCTTTGACGAATTGAAATGGAAATGGGAACAAACTAGCTTTAGATATAGGTAATAAATGTCGGGATAACTGCGGAAGACTTAGCGAAAATCAAGACATAAGCATTGGAAAAACGGATAAGGCCGTAAACACGTGACTCCAGTCTGAAAGGCGAACTCCAGAACATCGGACGGGAGTTTATTTACTGCTATAAAATTGTATCTCTAGTGATACTAGTTTGTTTAGTAGTTAAGAAATTTATTAATGGCTAAATATAGGTAAGATTATAATAACTATAAATGATTTTTTAAAAAGTATTTAATAAATATTGTTTTTTAATTTACTAATTAGTTTAAGAGCAAATTTTTCTTATAGATTCTTTTAAGTCTCTCTTGAAGCAAAATTATTAAGGAGATTTCACAATAAAATTATGAATTAAAAATAATAAAATTAGTGAATTTTATCCGATCAAAACTTTGTATCTAAATAAGAATTTTTTTTTACCAATCAGCTAAGAATACTTTATTGGCAATTTAAAATAGCTTTTTTGGAAT
Source organism: Altica lythri (assembly GCA_964028335.1). NCBI lineage: Eukaryota > Metazoa > Arthropoda > Insecta > Coleoptera > Chrysomelidae > Altica > Altica lythri. The sequence continues at coordinate 53,451,870 of OZ034805.1, read as the reverse complement.
ACTGCTAAAATCAGAAATATGATTTAAATACTGTGTTGAAAAAAATTGCATTCGCAAAGTGCCTACATAAGTTAAAACTTGAGATTCATTGATTGTCATCTTTTTTTATTAATCTTAAAAACTTAACTGACTTATCTTGATATTTTTTTACTTTAACGATTAAATTTTAATTACCTTATAATAAATGCAAACTTTTTACTCACATTTTAATATCACTGAAAAATTTTAATGATTTTGTCGTTTTTACGATTTTCCACATTTATCGTTTTTTTGTAATTATGACATTTTTTCGGTTTTCTTTTTCCATTTTTTTTATTCCAATGTAATTTAGTTTTACCCATTTTTAACATTTTTTTTTAATTCTTTTTGTTTCGTGGTTTGATAAAATCACCATTTTCATTTTTTATTTTCATTTTTTTTTTCAAATTCTATCGTTTTTTCCAGTTTTTCTGGTTATTCCTCTTTTATCGAATTTTTGTAGCAATTTTTTTAAAAATTTCCTTTTTTTGATTTTCTACATTCCGGACAAAGACAAATCCAAATAAGCCTTATTATTTAGCAATCAAAATACTACGCTATCTACCGGGTGTTTTATTAACTGAGATTTTTACTTAATTTGTGGGATTTACTGTTGATTTTTATTGTTCCTATTTTTTTGGATCCATCCTATTTTGTTCCGGTTTCTTACCCATTTTTCAAACTATTCCTCGTGTTTTTTTTCGACTTTTTACATTTTTATATATTTTTTAATGTTTTTATCTGTTTTTGTTGATTTTAGCTTAACTTAAATTAGTAACAGTTGTTTATTTAAATATATGAGATTTTAAATGCGCCACCTTATGATGCCGTCATACTATTATTTATTTAAATATATGAACGATCAACTACGTCACCTAACGATGGCGTCATAGAACTTAATTGTTTAAGTACTTTCTTATTTTTTTTTCTGCCATTTTTTTCTGTTTTTTTTTTATTATTTTCATTTTACTCTAGTTTCTTATTTTTCTATCCGGTCAATGGATAATGCTATCTGTTAGAACGGTACGCAAATAATTTTATTAAAATCATAAATTCTTCTTTCAGTCAATACAACTTTTTGTATTTATCCCAAGTTCTTCTCTTTTTTTCTTGACATGTGCTTTCCAGCGAAGTCTAGTGTCCAAGGTTATCCCAATATATTTTGCAGTATCTGCATATGGAATCCTTTTTTTGTTTATTGGAAGTGGAAAGTTTTCTTCTTATTCATAAAGTTGATATATACTGATTTGTAATTCAGTCTAATTCGCCATATTTTTATCCAGATGTTAATTTGGTCAACCTCCGTCTATAGTTGTTGAGTTGTCTCTTCACTGGTATTTCTTATGGATAGAACTATAGTGTCATCAGCAAAGTTAGCTATTATATCTACTTCTAGCTTCGGAATGTCACTCTTGCATAAAAGGAACCAGTACACTCCCTTGTGGCACTCTGGCTTTTAAATCTTTAAGATCTGAGTAGGCAGCTTCATGTTTTATGGTTCAGTATTTGTGGAAGATTGCAGTGGTAAAAATTGTCGCTGTTTTTTGTGCTACACCTTATCAAAATCCTTTGCTACTTCTAGGAGGATTGCAGAGAAGACCTTCTAATATAAACTAAACCAAAATTTTGTCTGCTCTTCAATATATTAAAAAAAACTGTCTCTAATGGTAACGCTCTAATTTAAATAATTTAATTTTTTAGCATTACAATTCAAATGGCCCTTTGAAAGATTCGTGCAATAAAAACGTCTAGTTCCTTTTTGCCCTACTTTTTAAGACATAATCAATAGCCTATATATGAAATATAAGAATAAAAACATGTTTCTTCTTCTTGCTTTGGAATGTCGTTCTTGTATAAAAGATACAGAACCGGCCCTAGTACACATCCTTGTGGCACTCCGGTTTTTATCTTTTAACTCTCAGTAGGCAAGTCCATGTTTTATTCTGAAGTATCTGTTGAAGATATATGATTCCAGTATTTTGGAATATTGCAGTGGTAAAAATTGTCACAGTTTGTAGTTTAAGCGCTTATGCCATACCTTACCAAAAGATGTATTACATCTAAGGGGATTGCAGAGCAGATGTTCTAATATAAACTAATAAAAATATTGTCTGGTTTTCGATATACAGGGTGTTAGTGAAAAAGTGCGAAAAACTTCAGGGGGTGATTCTACATGAAAAAATAATGACAATTTGCTGTATAACTTTTGTCCGCAAATACTTCGTTTTCGAGATACAGGGTGTTACAGTTTTTCTTTTGAAGGAAAAAATGGTGCGACACTGAGATATTTCAAACTAAAAATAATTTTGGAAATCCTCGTTTAATTTGTGCCAAAATATCCCTCTCACCTTTTTGTCGTATGCGCGTTAAGATGTTTTATTTTTTTGCATAAAAACGGCGCCCCATACGACAAAAAGGAGAGAGGGATATTTTGGCACAAATTAAACGAAGATTTCCAAAATGATTTTTAGTTTAAAATATCTCAGTGGCGTACCATTTTTTCCTTCAAAAACATTGAGATCATTACCCGTATGCGCGCCAATGATGAACATACAATTTTTAATTGGATGTTAACCAATTCGCATTAACTACCTCTTAACAACCGCCAAATTTCATTTGAATACCTTTACCGGTTTCAGAGCAATACATAAATAGTTAGTTTTTAAGAAAAACTTTAACACCCTGTATCTCGGAAACGAAGAATTTGCGGACAAATGTTATACAGCAAACTGTCATTATTTTTTCATGCAGAATCACCCCCTGAAGTTTTTCGCACTTATTCACTTATATTAAAAAACTCCAAAAATCTCCAATGTTCACCCTCTAATTTAATTAATATAATAACATTTCAGTTAATATGACCGTTTGAAAGATTCGTGCAATAAAAACGTCTAGTTCCTTTTGCCCTACTTTTTAAGACATAATCAATATATGAAGGTTAAGAATAAGAATAAAAACATCTTACTTTTAGATTTAACACTATACAATTCCAAGCAACGTTGATTTAAAATTCTTAGATCCTGTTGCAGCGCTAAGTAATCAGTTAAATTGTAACCTAATGGTATTTTCAAGTTTGCCTGAAATTCTTCGTTTTTAGGTCAGTGAAAGTGGCAACTATTGAGTTAATTAACATGTTTACAATTTATATTCTTAGTATATTTCTAAGTTGATCGGGATAAATCGAATTAACTATAGTTTATAGTTACTATTCGGTTATTATTTATTGTTAGGTCTTTAATCATCATCATCACTATTATTAATCACCTCTTTGCATCCACTGCTGGATATGAGTCTCTCCTATTATAGTCTACTATCTTTTATCTTTGAATCCAATTTGTGATTATTCTTTTTATATCGTCTGTGGGGTTTTCCTTTTTTTATCAGCTCTTTGTTTTCACCGGAACAACCTCTTAGTTTATGTCATATCTACCAAAGGTGCCACATGGTTAGCCTTGTTCTATTTAATTTAGCAACCTGATATACGATATTTGGCACTGCTGTTCTTAAATGTGGATCTTCGTTTTTAATAGGGTCCCACAAGTATTGAACTTTCTATGTTACGTTCAGTAAATGTTTACTTGTTGGCAGTACGAAATACCACGTTTAAGATTTAGTGCCATAACTGACAAAATGTATTAATTAAAGACTTTCCTCTTTAATCAAATTATAAGATAACTTTTAAATATGTCTCCAAATTTGCCATATATTTGGCACCAATGTTTTTACTAGGCACCACGTTTGTCTTAGATATGTTAATTTTTATCAAAAGCCTTATGGAAGTTCACAAAGGCAAGGGCAAATCACCTATTATATTTAATCAATTTTTTAACACTTTAAATATGGAAATTTGTTCCTAATCAACTAGTGCTATTAAAAAGGCAGAGATTAATAAATTCCTAATTGCTTCATCAACCACTAGGATACTTCTTGTTTTTGGTTTTCTTTAAGGCTGAATTGATTTCATCCAGTGTGATATCAGGTAGTAGTTTGGGTCCTTGACTTATTTTATCATTTTTTCATATACATCTGATTTAGGATCCGAGTCTAAATTTCATTTATTTTTTACTTTAATACAGTAGACGGTAAAAGCCTACAGCAAACTCTATCCTCTCTTATGACCATCTGGAGAACGCAGGCTTCATCTAGAGTCATTGGTTAACAAATCGCACCCCCATTTATTTAGATTTTAGTGCTGATAATTTGTGGCAAACTGAAGTCTTGCAATATTATAACCCCTAAGAAGCTGAGGACCTATTGCTTGCATATCTACTTCTGAGTGTTCGTGTGTTTTCCGGAAGTGATAAAATCGATTTATAATTTTAATAGAAGTAGCATAACGCAGAATTTAAGAGATAATTAGCGATAAAAAGGTAAAGTGGTAAAGCAAAAAGGAAGTATCAGAGGAAGATTAAGAAAAGAGTGTTAACAAAGATAAGTATGAAAGATGATTTTGAGGAATGGTGGACCAGTAATGTTGTTTGGAAGATAACAGAAAAAATGTTGGGAAAAAGAAAAGGGAAAGGTACACTAGAAAATAAAAAATCATGGTGGTGGAATAAGAAAGTACAAAAAGGTGGCGAAGAAGAAGTGGGATTCATCAGGGAGTGTAAGTGATAAGGGCGAATATAAGGTAGCAAAAAGAATGCAAGGAAAGCAGTAGTAACATCGATATCAGCGCAATGGAAAATGCATATGAAAATTTTGAGAGTATTAAAGGAAAAAGAGAATTATTAAGGATAGCTAAAGAAAAAGATAAAGCCTTGAAAGATATAACTGTCATCCGACAAATTAAGATCAAAGAAGATAGTTTTCCAAATTTTGAAATGGTGAGAGACGTGTCTAGGGAGGAATTAATGAGTGCATTAAAGAAGATGAAGAAGGGTGGTGCAAGTGGATAGGATCCAGCTGAAGTAACGTAGGTGACGTGATGTTCTACCTCAAATAGTCAAATGGTATAAATTGTTTTGTCTATCTGTCTGTAAACTGATGTCCTCCTTTATTACACGGGCTAGAGACACAACTGAGATGTCAAATTAAAGCTCTTTGTCTGAAAGAAGGCTTTAAAGGTGAGAATGTTTTTATTACTTCCGGTTCAAAATTTATAATTAGCTAAATTAGTGTAAAGTGGTTTGGGGTAAAAACAATAAAGTAATTTGACTATTCCCGATGCAATATTATTAAGTCTTAAACAAATATTATGGATATAAACAAACTACTTTTATTAAAATAATTCATTATATTCAGCATCACATCAGCAGTCTGAATTCAAAGCTGTAAATCACTCAGCAGAATCTAAATAAAAACATCCCTCCCACAACAGAAAGTTGCGAACGCAATTCCAGAGCAGCAGCAATTGAGAAAATTGCAATTTGTTTATTTTTGATCCGACATAATTAGAAGTTGGATTTACAATCACCCTTGGAAATGGGCAGGAAAGGGGTGTACCGGCATACATTCGTCAAATTGTCAGGACACGGTTATTAATGGGTGACCACTTCGATCGACTGAGACTTCTTTTATTATCGCTCAAACAGGATCGTATTTTAAAAATCATCCTACAAAACTTTGTCACGTTTCGCGAATGTAATGTTTAGAAATAAAGTGATTATTATTTTTTAGAAGAAAAATCTTGTATGTATACTTATGTACCTACGCTCCTAGCGTAGTTATCCTTATTTGGCAAAATAAGGTAAAAATCTTTCTATAAAATTTTATACTTCGCGTCAATAAATGTTTGTAAAGAAACCTGCACTAATAATAACAAAAAAAGATATTTATTTTATTAAAAGAAAGTTAGTTAAACAAAAAAAAATATTTTTATCTACTCCATTGACAGTAAATTTCATTTATACTCATTGTCACCATGCAGGGTAAGTAAGCTATAACGCACAGTTGTGCGTAATGAAACGTCATGTTGAAATGACTTCTTTAGGCACGACTAGGGGTAGATTCTAACGGAAGATTCTGATGGAAGTAACTGTATAATTTCAGCTATGGGAGGAGTTTAAATTTCCGAAATTTATTTATGAAATTTTCAAACGGTTTCAAATACATTAATGGTATTTATAGACTAAAATCTATGTTTCACATTTTAGTTATCATAAACCTATTATTTCATATATAAAAAAAATAATGATAACTTTCAAATTCCTATTTCTAATGAATAATATAAATATAACATCTCATTTTTTTTGTAAAGTATATAGGCAATAAATATGATTGAATTGTAATTAAATATTTATTTTCCGATACGTACGTCAACAAGTTTTACTTCAATCGCGCGTAAAGGTTACACGCACACTCTTTTTTTATATTTAAATGAGCAATTTTTACGAAATTAAGTATTATGACGCCACCGTAATTAATATGGCTAAATTGATATCTCATATATTTAAAAGAGCCAAACTTACTTAACTAACTACTATGACCGTCCCGTAAGGTGGTGCAGTTAATGTATAATATATCTAATTGATAAATTACAAAGTACTATAAAAAGAATAATAAAAACTGGTAACTAACGGAAAAATATAATAAAAATAACAAAATTTAAAAACAAAAAATAAAAAACAAAATCGTAAAATTAAAAAACTAGTGTGGCAGTCAGTGGGACTGCCGGCAGAAGTTATACTTCTATGCACGCACATGGATTCATAAATTTGTATGCGAATGATTTAGCAAACTCATTATATGATATTCGTGGTAAGCGACTCCAAAAACCTCCTAGTACCGTGTGCACACTCTTTTTGTATCGAATTTGCATAAAATTCCTGGAGACGAGGTCCGTCTTAAGCAGCAGGTGTTTCGAACACCATCGCTATTATTATAATCGTATTTAGCGACTCAAAAAAAACACCGAGTACCAAGTGTGCACTGATTTCGTACAGAATTTACATAAAACCCCAGGAGAAGAGGTAAATACCCTAGACACCAAGTGCCGCGGAGACTTTTGGAATCGTGATATTAGTGTTCAGCGACTCCAAAAACCCCGAGTATATAAATTGAACCCATTTTCAGCAATACTTACCGAGTTGTAAGTTTTTTCTCTATTGTCTGAATGTACTTTTCGAATGCAGAATAGTATATTCTGTAACAAGGTTAGAAAGAAAATTCGATACGAGTGGAGAATTCCGAACGCGAGCGTAGCGAGCGAGAGGAACCACGAGTTATCGAATTTTCATTCTAACCGTGTAACAGACTGTATTTTCTCCATGACCATGTAATAATTCTGTTTATTTAAATTGAAATATGTAGCAAAACAATTAAAACGTAGCACTGACAAACTGAGTGACAGTTTTAAAATTCGCAGGGCAATCTATGTTTTTTGTTGAGCAATTACAGAATGTTATTCCGTCACTAGTTATAGAATGGAAATACATGCAAAACACATAAGAAGCAAGTGTTTCAGAATGAATATTCTATCTCAAGAGTGAGAATGAACACTTTCTATTATTAAAAATGAAGTCGGAATTATTACATTCATTAATGGTCGTGGAGAAATACAATGTCCATTTTTACATTATAAAATATAGCGACAAATTTCCTGATACTTTAACGAATCCAATGCAAAAAAAACGCATTCCGATCCATCTTACGTTACAAAATTCTGAGGTTTTGGTGCTTTATTTCCTCCACTATTGCTAAAAACTCTGTTTATGTATCCAACAAACTTAAAAGCATGGAGCAACATATACTGCAAACATGTGACGGTATTTTAGACTACAATACAATACTCATTACTGAATATTATTATTAATATAAAATGCTAAACTTTATATGTATAGGTACTTACGTGACAGAATTATAAAATAATCTGTCAAATAATCATGTGGTCCGTCACTATGATATTCATACATTAGTTCAGACTGTTTTTTGTATATCTATCCCTTTTCAAAGTACTGAATGTTTAAACGGTATTCAAAGGACTTATAGTTATGACTAATAACATGTGGTATATCTTTGTTTTTACCGACCAATATACCTTATAAGTGTTTCTGTCTCTCTCTTACTCACACCATTACATATGTAATGATTTTTCCCATTTAACTCTACACAATCTTTATCTACAGGGTGTACGAATAGAAGTATAACTTCAAAAAAAAATGGTAAAAAAACCATCAGTGTTAGGCGGTACAAAGTTCGCCGGGTCAGCAAGTTGTTAATAAAAATAGAAAAATAAGAATTTGGGACAAAATATGATTTAAAGAAATTTAGAATTTTCTGTTTTACATACAATAATAAAATATGGAAAATCCATCCCTGTTAGATCGTTCGTCTCTCTCTCCCCTTTTTTGCTGATGACTAAAATACATTAACATGGTTCCCTTCACAATGCTGAGATAGTGATTACATGTTATGGAAGTCTGCGTTAAAATGCATTATACAAGTCTTTTAGGGGACATTTATCATAAAACAGCGATTTAAATGGCGCTTAATCTAATCTTTGGTTTTGTCTGAAATTACTGATGTGTGCCATCCATTTACGTTTTCATTGAACATGCGATAGATTCGACACGACATCAAAAAATATACATTATGGGAAAAAAGGTTAAAATGTATAATTAATATACAATAATGTATGTTGCTTTGCGTATAGGGTATCTATATATTGTTCGAAATTTAATTTTCAATAAAAATGTTTTAATCTGTTATTCTTGTTAGTAGAATTTTTTCTGTCATTAGGTAGGTAGAGTTAGTTCATACAGTTTCTAAAATTTCTTTTAAAGTAATAAAAAATCTATTTTTTATATAAAATTCAAGATCAGTTTTTGTTATATTGGAACGAAGTTCCCTTTCGGGCGTTACGAACAGTTACGACTGACGCTAGGAGCTAGCCAAAAAAAATTCATACCAAAAGTTGTCACGACACGACACGACACACGCATGTTTCTCTCTCTCTCTCTCACCGACCAAAAAATAAATAACTCTCTCTCCCTCTCTCTCTCATAGATAGATATATTACAATTAAAAAGACACTATTTTAAATTAAAAGAAAATGTACGTTAAAAAGAAAATACTGTAGAAAAAAAATAATTACCTATAATAGTATTATATTTTATTTCATCCTGTTTTTATAAATTAAAAAATTCATAAACATTTTAAAAATAGTTCGTAACTTGACTAGTTAGGTACCTACGTCAAATTACCTTAACTGTCAGTTACTGTCAAATATTTTAATTCTAAAATTTTGAATTAAATTGTTGATTCCTGTTTTAAATTAAATTGAAATAAAAAGTAATTCTAGACATATGTATGTCATCTAAACCTCTGGTATTGTATAAATGGATACTTTTGTTAAAAGAAAGAAACTGTTGAAAATATTCAGATATGGATTTACTATTTTCTATAGTGTAGTGTCGCGACTTTGTTAAGTTTATACAGGTTTTTGTAGATAATAAATAATAAAATAATAGAAAATAATAACAATAATGTATCCTGACATTTGTGGTTCTCCACAAATTTTGGATATTGCTGAGTTAGGTAAGTGCAGATTTTATACAGACAATAATAAATGTATAAACACTCCGTTGTGTTTACAAATTACAATTCCTTAACTAATTAATCGAAAGGAACTTCAATCCATCCGGGTGTCCCTTGACACCTCTCACCTTTTTTTCCTCCATTGGTTTTTTTGGTGTGTATATGTGTAATATTGTGTAATATACAATATTCTACCACTTGCAATCCAAATATTGTTTTAATACAGATGAAATTACAAAGATATTCAACTCTAATGTTTGGGCATTAGTAAGAAAATAAAATGCCAGAAAAAATTTGCATACAATTTTATCTAAAACAGAAATGAGAGAATAATGGAACAGTAGTAGACAGACAAAAAAACAAAACTTTTAAACTTTTAAATTGGAAAAACAAGATAAAATGTTACGTCTGGCATGAGTCTAACGTATGATCTTTATATGTAGCCGATAACGCCTTAAACCGCTAGGCCATGGATGGTCCTAGCGGTCAGTCTGCGTTTTTAATAATATCTTGATACAGCTCTTGTCATTTGTAACACACATTTAATTTTTCTTTAAGCACACGAAGTATAGATACCAGGAGTTTAAACGTAATGCTAAAAAAAATAGTCTCAATTTAAGGGACAGAACTATTGCCGGTAGAGTGCGCTCGTGTTCCTAAGATACTCGTTTAAATCCTTACCATGGAGACTAGACAAGGAGTACGAACTCCATGTATGCAAATAGGGCTACCAAAATAAGAGGGCGCTGGTGTTCCATCTGTACCAAAATGGCGACCAATGTGGACGTAGTTTGAAATAAAATAAATAATTTTTAATTATTTCATTATAAATTTATTTACACAATGAAAAAAATAGTTCGATCTTTCAGATATAAATAATAAAAACCAATTTAATAATGTACGATTATTTAATTGTCTATATTCATACCGGTACAAAAGGAAAACTAGCGACGCTAGTGGTGAAAAAAGTAAACCTAATATGTACGATACCGTGGACAGATTTTGGCAATTCCCCCGGTCGAGTGCGTACTCCTTGTCTAGTCTCCATGATCCTTACGCTGGAAGTTTTGTTACTATTGACAGCTTTTATGACAACTAATTTTAAATAAATAAATGAATATTATATATTGAATTTAATTTCGCGAAATTTAAATGTCATAAACATCGGTTCTTATAAGGCTCTATAAGTTCTTATGGTTACTCGCGCCGCCGCGCCAGTGGCAAAAATAGAACTATGATCTGGGTTGATTATTGAGACCAGAAATATTATGGAAAAGCCTATACCGTGTAGACTCCTGGTATCTAGTCTTCGTGTTTAAGCAGATAAATTTTTTCAATTGTCAATTTGACAAATAATAATCTATTTCCATCATTAAGATCACATATGTGCCTAAAATTAAATTAAGTGTTTTATAGACGATTTGAGTTGCATCAAAAAACGGCCAGGAACTTCTGAACCAGAAGTGATAAAAAAATGGCTCACATTTAATAAACTCTTCAGACAAAGAGCTTTAATCTGACATCTCATTTGTGTCTCTAGCCCTTATAATAACGGAGAAGATGTGTTAACAGACAGAGGGGACGGACGGACGGACAGACAGAAAAAAGGATTTCTAGGTTTTCACTATTTGATATTGAAGTGAAAACAACATACAGAAAAGAAAATAGTAGGTAATCAACAGGAATCATTACAACTTGGTATAACATAAAACCAAATGAAACAAGTTATATGAGTATAAATACGATTTAAACAAATAACTTTAAAGAGTACTTTTTTATAAGATTCAATAGATAACAAGACTTTTAACGCTGCTTTATTGAAGTTTTTGATTCATTCATATTTATTTATTTACTATTTGACCCGGCGCACTTCCAATTTTTAAAATATTTGTTTTCGTCGGTTTTTTGTCTCTTAACAGGTTTTTTCTGTTTCTTCGTTGTATTTTATACTTTTTTCGGTTTTCCTATTTTTTAGTTGCCTTTTTTGATTTTCTACCTCTTAAGTAAGAATTGTTTGTTTGAATCGGTGCACCTGAACTGCGTCCAAAATAATCCAGCCCTATAAGCCGACACCCGAATTGCGTTCAAAAAATATTTTGACAATCCAACCCTATAAGCCGACACCCGAATTGCGTTCAAAAAATATTTTGATTTAGTATGTACAAATTACAACATGCGAACTGCGGGATGGGATATACAAGTAAAAACGACTAGGTAAAATTTATAACTTTATTAATATAAAAAAAACTATTATTGAATAAAATAATTAAATTGAAACAATACTATTAAATTTGTACGAGAAACATTTGACAAAGTCATATCTATTTAATTCATTATTAATATTGCACAATTTTCGATTGGATATATTTTTGTTTATTTAAAATTTCGTTCCTTATAGGCCTTTTTTCATGTTTTAAGACAGAATTCATTCTTACGTAAGTATCTGTTTGTATATTAATTAACGACTTTAAAAATATATGAATATCAGGATGTGGAGTAGGACAATAAGCGCTAAATTTGGAGTGAAATGACTCGCAAGTGTTTGTAGTTCTACAAAGAGATGAAGTTTTGGCTGCCCATATTTTTGGTGGAAATTTAGACTCACTATCGATATATGTTTCTTCTAAATAGTCATAAAACTGAGTAACTCTTTCATCATCTGGTTTCTCGGCCATGAAATCTTCAACAAATGATTCCTCTACTTCTGGTGTAGATAAAAAGGACAGCCCAAACATATTATGTAGCCATTTCCCAATGGTGGAACCCATATCTTTATATTCTGTACTCAGACCAAGTTTTTGTATTTTACGCCAACTAAAAATGAAATATTTTTTAGGGAAATATTTATCATAAAAAAGAGTAGGTATTACTCACCATGATTGTGCAAGATGAAATTTACAACCTATTAATTGCACTTCTGGAAAAACTTCTGACACGCTCGAATGAAAAGCTTGCTCAAAGTCTATTACACCAAACATTTTGGTTTCAGGATAAATCCCATGTCATGAATCTTCTTCTTTATAAGTTGGAATACTCTCACATAACTTATTTTACTTTTATCTTTTTACAAGCAAAAGGCAACAGGAACATACATTTCTTTTGCGTATGCGTGGATGGTAAAAAGTTGCAAAAAAATTTTGTGCAGTAATCGAATGTACCATCAACAAACAATACGTCTTGCTTGCACATTAATTCAATGTTGGATGAACAAGAGAACACTACAGTATTAGTCTCCATATCATTAATTAGGAGAAATGGTTCGTCTTTTGTGCTGTTAGTATTCACATTATTTAAGAACTCATGAACTTCATTTATAGATTTAGGTAACTTTGGCACCAACTTTAATTTAGTGTGATTAATATTATTACGAATTTATCGCATGTCTTTGAGGGTTATACTGTCTAAAGTTTCGTTTTGTACCGCCAATTCCCGATGAATTAATTTAGAAGGTGTTTCAGCCAACTCATCTTTTGGCTTCACCGAATTATTTATCTTTTGTCTTTGTAAGACATCTTCATTTAAAACATGATTATGATCACCACTTTTTTTTGAAAAGACAAGGTCTTCAGTAATGGTATATACTTTGGCTGCACATTTTTTATTTGTACAATACCACACTCATTCACCAGTTTTTTTCATTTCACGAAATTTATGAAATTTGAATTTTTCGTGAATGATTAAAGGGTTGCCCCTTTCACTTAACATCTGCGTGAACTGCATTTTTAATTAAACAAATAATTGAAATTTGAACCGTTTACTACAAAGATAGAAATTATTCTAAAATTTTCAATTTTCAAATATTATGAATACAACATTCATCTTAAAAGGGTCATTCAGGTAATTACGGATTATAACATTAACATCTAAACATTCAGTTTGAACGCAGTTCAGGCAGGGGATTATATCCCTTTTTAATTGCATTTGTACCTGACTCATTTTTGGACGCAGTTCGGGTGCGCCCGTTTGAATATATGAGATATTAACAACGCCACCTCACGGTGGCGTCATAGCACTTAACTAAATAAGAAATGCTCGTTAAAATATAAAAGATGTTAACTGCGCTACTTTACGGTCGCGTCATAGTACTTAATCCTCAAGGATTTACTTAGTTCTCTTTGTTCCGCCTTTTTTTCATTTTTTCTTTTTTGTGTTTCGTTTATTTTTCACTTTACTTTAGTTTTCATTTTTAACCATTTATATCATTTTTGTTTTTATTTATTGTTGTTTTTTAGGTTACTTATTCCATATATTTTATTATATCTATTAATTAATCTATTTTTTGTGTCTTTTGAATTATTTTTGTTTTTTTTTTTGTCAATTTTGCTAATTTTTTATCTTTTCAGTTCCTGTTATTTCAATTTTTTAGGATTTTTTTATAGTTACTTGTTTTTTTAATTTACCCGATTTTCGATAATTTTTCACAATTTTCAATATTTTTTTACTATTTTTTTCAATTTTTTTAAGATTATTTTATTTTTTACACAAATTTTCAGGATTTTCAATCATTTTTCACGATTGTCAACAATTTTTTATAATTCTTAATAACATTTTACGATTTTTGACGTTTTTCTTGGATTTTTAACAAAATATTTTACTATTTAATCAAAATTTTATTATTTTCAACAATGATTTAAGATCACTTTCAACAACTTTTTACGATTTTCAACAATTTTTCACGATTTTCAAAATTGTTTTAACAGTGTTTCAAATTTGTCAAGAATTTTTTACGTTTTTTAAATTTATGATTTTCGACATAGCCAACAATTTCATTAGATATTCTCCAACTTTTCAGGGGTCTCCAAGATTTTCAAAAAAAAAAAATTTTACGATTTTTAAGATTTATTACGATTTAAAAAAAAATTAATTGTTTTTAAGATTTTTTTAAGATTATTAACGCTTTTCACGATTTTTTAACTGGTTTTCAGCACTGTCAACAACTTTTTGTCAATAATAGGTAATCTTTCTAACTGTATTATTTAGAAATCGCAACACAACGCCATCTACCGAGTTCCTCCACAATGTAGATGTTAAACGATGGTGTAGATTTGTTTCGATAAATTATCTTTCACCACCTTTTATTAGAAACTCAAAGAAATAGATAATAAATACACACTATTGAATGAATAAATAAATTATAGAATATATTTTACATTTTTTACTACATTTTTTTACTATCAACAAGTTATTCAATGTTTACAATTTTATATATTTTTATTTTACGATTTTTTAATTTTTTAATTGAAACTTTTAAGATTTTATAAACTTTTCCAGAACTCGGACGGGCGCGGGCGGACAGACTGACAATAAGATTTCTACCGATTTTACTATTTTACTAATCATCGGATATAGATAAAATTGCAGTTTCGATTTTTACCGGATGCAATTTTTAAAAATACTTCTTTAAATCATTTATTATTTTTTTATTACTAAAATTTTAAAAACCTTAAACTTATTTGATAACTGAATATTTTAGGCTATAACAAGATATCCGATAATATTTAAATTATTATTTCTTGAATATCTAAATCAATCACTGTATACAATGACAATTTTGTAACGATGATGTTTGAGAAGTAATAGAAAAATAGCATGTTTCAAATCTGATGCGTTGTACGTGCTTCTACAACAAAACAGCCTCTTAGAGCGAAATCCCTTGTTCAACTTTACGAATTGATAGAAATTGCGTTTGGAGAAATACAGACGTCGGGCGTCGGCATCGCGACGCGAATTCCGTTTTCCATTGAAATGAATAACCGATTTTAGGGTGTTTGATATCGGTCTCTATTCAGTTCTGAGTTCACAAATAGTAAAGTTTTGTATTGATTTAATATTACAGTATGAATAATATTATAAATATTATTTTGCGTCTCTACTGAATTTAAAATTAAAATAAAAACGTCTATTGGATTATAATAATAATAAAACTTAAAAAAAAATTGAACCATCTTCAAAACAAATGTACTAATATAAAATCTTTATTTCTTAAAAAAATTGAAGCCAACTAGGCATCTGATTTCGATTTCCTTGAAGTCGGCTCCAATGGTTTATATCTTGTAAAATATTTCGTAAAAAAAAACGTTTATCTAGATCTAGAAATTTTGGGAGGGACGAGCAAGTGCTCTGCCGGCACTGAGGCCACATTGTGCATCCAGGATATCCACACCTTAGGCTTAGAGATTTAAAAAAGGTGATGAAACTTCCTAACATCGGCTGGTCTAAGCTAGTACTCACCCAACACAAATCTTGGGATTTCAGAACAAACAGCATTCATACATTATACGCTCTACTGTTTCTTTGCTTGTTTAATCCTAAAGAGATGTTGTCGCAATTGGCAGTGACCTGTTAAGATTCACACCGCTGTTTGGAGATTTTGCCTGGTCAATGCCTTAAATTTTCTTGCTGTTTCCTCGCCAGGATGTGGTAATAACTCTCTGACCAGTGTACAGTTCGTTTTTTCATTCCAGCACTGTATAAAGTTTTGGTGAGACTGCTGTTTGATAAGGTCCACGTACCTTAGTGTTCCCATGTCCTTTGATCCAGCTCAGAGTGACCACTTTATTCTATCTGGCCTCATTCTAGTACTAAACTCAAAGGGATACGTGGTCTATTTAAGGTGAGTAGTGCTTGTCGGCAGTCCGTGAAAATATTTACATTCCTGCCTGTTATGTCCTATTGATTAATACTTTTGCTTTTGCAGCTATGGTTATGCCCGTGAGTTCTGAATGAACCACACTTGACAAGCGATTTCATTTTTGGGCTCTATACCCCGATGCCCAATTGCATTTACGTCACAATGACGTCCCTGACATGCAATTGGGCATCGAGGTATAAAGTAAATTCCCACACCTTGCTGCGTTTTTGATCCATCCGTATAATCAATAAAAGTTGAAAAAAAAATGTTTGAGTCAAATGTGTTAAAAATAGATCGGTTTAATATAAATGAAGTATCAAATTGTGCAAAGATATTTTTCCATTTTTTTAGTTATGAGGATTGATAATAATGCTTGAAAATTAAGAATATAAAAAAATTGAGTTAAAGGAAATAAAATTTGCCAATTCATTATAATTAATATCATAAAAGGTCAGTAAACCATTTCTTTTCAATTTTATATTAACAGGGGGTACTTTATGAGGAATGAAATAAGACAAAAAGAGTTAAAAAATGATAAGTATTATATTAAATCATCAAAAAACTTTAATTCTAGACTTAAAAATGTTTTCCAAATTATTACACTCTTCATTTTCCAATTTTAATAGTTTTTTGAAAAAAGTAATAGTTTACACCATTAAAAACAATAAGCACATATCGGCATAGGAAAGATTTTGATGTGGAAGGTAAGTAGAGCTTATTTCCAAAATTGTATAAAAAACGATGATCCATCTTCAAAGAATTCGGAGATTACACCTCATTTTTACCTTGGTATACTGGACTAATAAAGAACGAATAAAGAAATTTTAGAAGAATTAAATGGACAATGGCTGGGTCATATATGGAGACAACGACCAGAATTAGTATCAAAAGCTATGTTATTATGGCAACCAGGAGGAAAAAGGAGACGTGGTCGACCTAGATCGAAATGGTTAACTGAAGTAGAGGAGGACCTAAGCAGGGCAGGAAAAACAAAACAGAAAAAGAAGACAAAGGAATGGAACAAATCGAGACATATAAGCGAACAAATCCAATGATGATGGGGACTGATGGATAAAATGGATGTAGAAAGCGAAAGCGGCGAAACCCCACATACACTGGACTAATAATATTTTTCTTAATAAACGAACTCTTTCAATGATTTTTTAAAAATTGGCTTTAATTAGATTTTTCTGATTACAATCTTGTTTATCTAATTCCTACATAAACTGATTTGGATTAAAAAAATAAAAAATGAAATGAGTTTGGTTTATTAGAAAATTAAAGAGCACGCTACTGGGTCCCTGTGATATGATTCCTCATCGTCAGTTGATTGCAAACCACTTAGAGTAGGCCGCAATGAATGCTGAGTAGAACGAAAGTGAGAATGAGAAGTAAGCGAGACCAAAACGTAGAGCAGATGCTGGCAAGTGACATCTAGTGGTCTCAGAAATTGCTTCTCAGAAATTGCACGGCTTCGGTACTGAAGCCGTTAAAGTTCATCAACTGGGGAAGGACAATTTTTACAAGAAAGAAAATTTATATAGAGGTGTTCTATATTATTATCAGTGTATTTTCCAAAATTCAAAATATACAGTTTGTGTAACGGATTTGTTTAATATTAACGGAGATATAGTTGTACATAGATGTTCGTTTTTTTTGCGACGTTTAGAAATTTTTTAGTTTATTTCTGGAATTTTCTTTTTAATTTTCAATTTCCTTTGATGCTTAGTACCAAAAAATATTAGATTTATTTATTACTCACCTATTTACTAAATTTCTTCCCGGTAAAAAAATTTCAACACTGCACAACATTGCGCTAGTGCCGCTTGACATCATTCATTCATTCGCATTGGTTCCACTTGCAATTGCGTCACAATGACGTCACTGCCAGACAATTGGGCCTCGAGGTATAAACGATATTCCGAATCGAATGACACCTTAACCATAATTTTCTGAGACTGTTAAAAAAAGTTCGAAAAAAAGCACTTCTATACTGGACCGTAAGTTTTTAATTGTGAAACTACGCCAATGAAATAAATCGATGCATCCACATTTCAAAACCATAAATGGTGCAAATAAAATCGTTTATTTCATCGTATAATTGGAAAAACTGCAAATTAAATCGTAATTTCGTTTTTACGAGTTTTCGCGTCTAGTGATTCGATTTACTTGTCAACTGCCACTTCTAATGAGAATTCCAACTTTATTTCAAAGAAAACAACTACAATTTTTGATGTATATTTCAATTTATTATTATTATTATTAATATAACTAAAATATTTTCTTAATAATCTCGATCCAAATTATGAAAGTCAAAATACAAAAAAAAACTTTTTTAATTATAAATAAAAAAATTAATAAAATTTAAATAAAAATTTAAAAAATTGATAAATTTTATAAAACCAAAAAAAAACGTTTTAAGAAATTAAAAAAAAAGTGGATATATCGAAAAAACGAGGGAGAAGCAACAAAAAAAGTGGAAAAAAACTGAAAACAAACGGAAACATGTAATAAAATCGACAAAAACGCTAAAAAAATAAAAAACAATCGAAACAACGAGAAAAAGCGTTGGAAAAATGGAAAATGAGAAAAATCAATCAATCATTAGATATAAAACCGGCAAACTACAGTCTAACAAATAATGATTTTTTTCTCAAATTTTCGGTTTTGTCTTTTTTTTCGATTTTTAACATTTTCTTTTATTTGCAATTTTTATGATTTTGCTTTTTTCTGTTTTTTTTTAATTTTTTATTTTACTTTCGTTTCCATTTATTTTTCAATTTTTCTCTTTTTATTCTCTAATTTTTGCGATTTTTCTAGTATTTCTTAAGCGTTTTTTTTTCTACTTTTTGTGATTTTTCTATTTTCTCTTATTTTTTATGGTTTTTAACATTGTTTTAGTAATTTAATTTTTTTTATGATTTCCAACAACTTATCACGATTTTTAATAATTTTTAATGTGCTAACAGGATTTTCAAAAATGTTTTATCATTTTCAACATTTTTTTTACAGATTAATACGTTTTACGGTTTTGAAATAACTTTCTGGATTTACAACATTTTTTCAGGATTTTCGTCAAGTTTTAAAGGATTCTCAACAATTTTTCGAAAATCGTATTTTAATACTCATTATTCATTCGGATAAAGAAAAATCCAAATAATCTTTATAACTGTATTAATTAAACCAAACTGTAGACACTGTGTTTCGCTCTAGTTAGAGCTCATCAGTACAGTACAGGTTTGTCTCTTCAGTCACTAATGACCGTCTAGTAGAGTTAGGAATTCTAACCAGGCACAAATCCAGGTAATTTATCTGGAATAAACTGACAGCATGACACGAGATACGTGTGTATTATTTTTTCCATCATTCTATGATCCCTTTCGTATATTTATTTACCTTGCCTAAGGTTCTATTTGATATGCAAAGCGACCACAAGAGAGCCCTTTTTGGAGTAGAGATGGCGCTACTTGCGACAGTGTTATAATACTTTTGCAAACTTTTACATCAAATATTTACCAGGGGATGTATCTTCATTAGTAACTGAAGAGACAAAGCTATACTTTACTGATGAGCTCTAAATAGGATAGATGTCAAAGATAATAATAGTATACCTAATACTATTATGACGTTTTACAGAGTCTTTGAAAATCAAAGAACATATAGACCGTTTACTAAGAACCAACAACTACTTCCCTGGCTATATGCCACGACGGACATTGATATCTACCTTGTACTGATGAGACGCAATACGTCGAAACCGGTCTACAAGTGATATCCTATCGAATTGCAAACTAAAATGGTTAGTTCTATCTTGCAGATATACTAACCCCGTTTAACTTTGAACTGTAATTCAATGTCCGTCGTGGCATATAGCCAGGGAAGTAGTTGTTGGTTCTTAGTAAACGGTCTATATGTTCTTTGATTTTCAAAGACTCTGTAAAACGTCATAATAGTATTAGGTATACTATTATTATCTTTGACATCTATTTGATAAACGTTTTACTGAAATGACAATTGATTAGCAGGAAACTGCAATCAAGTAGTTAAGCTCTAAATAGGGTTTTGCCCTTGTATAGACTGATTAAGGCACTATAAACATAGGTATTATCATCAGCCATGTTTTGTCCAATGTCAACCACAAAACCAGAGATAATAGAACAGATGTGTTGATGTCTAATATAAAGTTGGCAACAGGTTCCAACATCAGCGCACCATGTTTTTGTTTAAAATTTTACTTTAACACCCTTTTTATGCTTAAAGTACCTTAAATTTATTTTAAACTTAAACCACTAATAGTACTTACTCTGTTACTATACCGTTATAAGTACTTTTTCGCTTTTCGCACTACCAGCTAGTTTAGTTCCCATTTTCACCACAAAATACGATTGCACGTGTCTCTTTAATTTGTCTATGATCTGACATGTAAATTGATTGACATTGGAATAAAAATGGCTGATGATAATACCTATGTCTATAGTGCCTTAGACTGATCAATATTTATATCTACGTAGCAGCATTCTATGTCCTAGAGTTAGGAATTTTAACCAGGCACAAATCCAGGTAATTTATCTGGATTATACTGACAGTATGGCACGAGATACGTTTTTATCATTTTTTTCATCATTATATATATATATATATACATATATATATATATATATATATATATATATATATATATATATATATAACAAAAGGGGAAAATTATTGGGCATGTACGCAAAAAGGATCAATAAGGCCGTGGCCTTATTGATCCTTTTTGAAATGGAATGGTAACCGCAGACATGCATGTTTCTGGCCTTATTGATCCTTTTTGCGTACATGCCCAATAATTTTCCCCTTTTGTTTTATTTGTTTTATTATATATATATATATATATATATATATATATATATATATATATATATGTATATATATACATATACATATAATGTTATATATCGAATAACTGTTGTACCTAAGTTTCTTGTAACTTAGCCTTGTATGCACGACAACTTCCCAGGGAATCCTTATATAAAGGTAATAAATGACCGTAGGGAGTAACAAGTGGAAATTCAGCGAGCACCAGGAGGGTCTTAAATTATAAACACAAGTGTTCCCAACCTGTTGAATGAGCAAACTTTACCTCTGAGATTTTATTTCCAATAAAACGAACATATTTGAAATCTCACGAAACGGATACCCCAGCATGTATAATATTTGATGCATTTGAGTGCCATGGAAATCTCAGAAAGCAGGTGGCGAATAGTCCTTAAAAGAAAATGAAAAGTAATTGAGCCCTAAAATTTCTAAATTGAAACGAATCGTTGGAAAAAACCGACACAAATTGTGAACATTATTTAATTTGTGTACGTTGGGTTTTAGCTGTTTGTAATTTAATCTGGTTTGCTTAAGATTGTGGAGATAAGCTGGGTATTTGAAATTTTGGCACGTTTCCCGATTAGAAGGTGTTTAGTTTAAGAAATACACGAAATAAATCTTTACAAATAAAAATTGTTCGATGAGAAAAGTGATTTAGATGAATAAATAAACCTCTCATCTCCTGGGATATAATCAAATATTTTTTATTCAAGCGAATCTTTTAATATTAAGTTCGAAAGAGGTGGTGTGATAGGAAAGTTGTTACAAAACTAGTTAACGGAACTTCTCTTGTAGTCTTTATTTCTTGTTGTTCCCCTTTCTTACTTCTTCTTGCCTCTCTCAGTGATTACTCCCACTTTTGAAAATTTTTCGCATACGCCAACTCTAACAACTTCTAAAAACTCGTATATCTATTCATATAATAAAACTGTAGAAATGTATATGTTTGTGCGCGCATCACATGAAAATTACTGATCCTATTCGAATGCGGTTTTCAAAGACGTATTTGTCTTTTTTCAACTTAACATCTGGTGTATAAAACTTTCTCTCCCCCCCCCCCCCCGTTAACGGGGCGAGGAAAGAAATTTTTATACAAAAATCAACACGCCACGCGAACGACATCGCGGGTACATCGAAATAGAACCCAAAAATGTGGTTAGATTTTTTTGTCTGTCTGTCTGTCTGTATGTTTGTGCGCGCATCACATGAAAACTACTGATCCGATATATTTATACAACAATCACACGCCACGCGAACGACGTTGCGAGTACAACTAGTCTTGCTTATAACTACTTGAAAAACACGTGCATATTATTGTGTGTAATCTTCTTATATCAAATATAATTTAGTTCTATTCACATGGTAAATAAATTAAATAAAATGATTTCGAATATATTTTGTTCAGTTCATACTTTAGCACTAAAGATGACATAAAAAGAATTCACCGAGTTTGATTACGTTTTTTATTCCTTTGGGTTTTTAATAATAATACATTTCTTACACATTTCACTGCTTGGTCCTATTTAGTCAGGTTTAGGCTTTGAGGTATCCAGCAAACTCAAGGTTCACTACCATACCAAATCGTAACTAAGATCTGCACTTGCTTACGTTTGTCAAGACGTTCTTTATTACAACTACTGGGCCGAGTCATGGCCGATGGGAGAAATCCTACCGGCATTTAGTTGAGGTGGGTGTACGTCATACGACAAAGAATGTATTGTTACGAGCCGGCCCGGGCCTGTAGCCCAGACAGTGGTGTGAGTGAATCGCTGTTCTGAGAATCTTCGAATATTCTAGTGGCTGTTAAAACGTCCAAATAATTCGAGAGTGCTCTGTTCTAGATGTAATTTCAGAGACGCTTCTAGAAGGAATTTCATATATAAGGGACCGCGTTGGATGGAGAAGAATAATAGTAATTGTAATGGTAATACAATAGACTGAGATTGTGAAATAAGTGCGAATTGATACTGGGTCATAAAATTTGGTATATAGAATCGTCAGGTTATGGGAAAAACATTAAATTAAATATTAACTTTTAAATATTTTCTGAAACTCATGTGCGCTTAAAAGGAAGATCACAGGGTCATAAAATTTTATTTATCCTCATATTATCGTAAAAACTTTATTGATTTCGGTCGAGATCGGATCATTCAACATTAATCGTGTGTATTTTGCAAGTATTTTGAAATATTGATCTTAGTTCCATTTATATGTTCAAATCCAATGGTACTATCTTAATTTTTAAATTGACGTTATTTATTACAGGAACCAATATGAACAGTACACACCATCATCACTAAAGCAGGAAAAAGGTGATGAAACCGCTGCCACTAATTTTGCAGATATTAGTTCACCGGATAGTTTACCTGACTATGAAAGACCACCACCAAGAAAAATTGACGAATACATTAGAGCAGAACTACCTTGTCTTAGCAAAAGAGCTACGGTAGCGTTACTGAGCTGCGTAGGGTTCATCATCATGTTCGGGATGCGGACAAGTATGGGGCTTGTCAAGATCAAAATGGTAAGCAACCTAATTATCAGTTTTCTTCTTCTCTTCTTCTTATCTTTCACGTTCGTTATAAGTCGTAGAGATCGTTAATAAATTTTATCATTATCTTTGTTTTCAACTACCACCTCTTTATCGTTTCTTGGATCTATCGATTTAGCAATCTTTTCTTTTCCTCATTTCTGCTCTCGATTATCCATTGTGCTTGATTATCCATTGTGCTTAATTATTTTAATATAAGTATCACTCTAATATTTGTTTAATTTTTGTTTGCTTGATTCACTTTTGGATAAATTATTAATACAAAGTAAAAAATTTCTATTTTCCCTCTAAAAAGTATTTAAAGTGGCTCTAATATGAAACCATCTTTTCAAGCTAGGTTTCATAATAATTCTTCCTATGAGTTGTAGTATATCTTGATCAGTTTGTACTTATATATAAAAATATATTAGACTTTTACGAGTTATTTGTTTTCAGAATAACACATGGACACCTGAAACATTGTCAGCGGTAGATGCGGCTATTTTTTGGGGATACTTTGTGACACAAATACCAGGAGGTTTAATAGCTGCAGCTTATCCTGCCAACAAACTATTCGGAGCTGCTATTGTTTCTTCTTGTGTACTTAACCTCATAATTCCGGCGTTATATCAAAAACCGGATTTTCTTATAGTTGTTAAGGTTATGCAAGGTTTAGTTGAGGTAAGATATCTTAGATATTCCTAGGGGATTAAAGTGTGCTCTAGTATTTTGTGATACGGTATAGGCACTTCTCACGAACGTCTGAATATCAATCTCACTTGAAAGATCTTATAAATGGTACAACAAGAAAAATATTACTAAATTCTTTTTAAACATCTAACTAAAATTGACAATAAAGATTTATTTTAACGTACATATTATTTTTCTTGTTGGAACGGTCAACGTATCTCATATGATTCTATACTAATTCTCAATCCATATTTGCGACATATTTATGGAACGTAACCCCGCAAATAAGGAACTTTTACTGCACTAGAAAAATGTCTTTAACACCATTAGAATAAGTATTTACATGGACTCGATTGGACCAGAGTTTAACAGATCCACGACGTTTTACCGTTCGCCGACAGCACCGCTTTCATCGCGAATCGACGCAACCTTCGTGATTATAAAACCATGCAACGAATCAGCTAAAGATTAAAGTAATAATGAGGCTTTATATGTCGTTCTCATGTACTTATTATGCGAATTTAAACAAGGCATAGTTACTCTAATACTTTTTTTTACTATATACATGTTGGTGATTAGCATTTTTTGTTTAATCTTTCACCACCAAAGTGAATAGTGATTTAACCACTATTAGCAAAACCAGTACTCTGATATTTACTTTTTGTCTGTTTCTAAAATTTTAGGTTATCACATTTATAAGCTTTGTTCATGGAGTCAATCCATGACAAATCCGCAATAAGTTTATAATATGCTATCAATAAACGAAGTTTTAATATCCCATCTAAAAACGTATTCGTAGAAGACAACCCATCTGGTGTCCAAACAAATTGGGCTCGAATAAAGATCTCATTAAGTAACATTAACTAGCTTGTCAACTAGTGTGTATCCTGATTGATCGACAGATTCTTGCGATTGTTCACTGGGCTTTCCCAAAAGCTTTGTAGCTACAATTAAATAGAAATTTCACCAGCTTCTTTCTTCTTGAAGCACTACAACCCGGGAGGAGCTTTGGCTGACTGCACACCTTACTTCCAATTCACATGATCGTCCATGGCAGTTGGGTCGGTAGATTGCCCATTATTCTTAGATTTGACTATATGTAGCCTTTTCCCTATCGGAGCCTTCTCCCAAATTGCTAATGTGGTTATTAGAAAGTCTATGGACATCTTAAGGGTTGGATTTTATTTCTTGGAGTACGTCGGTACCTAATAAAGCTAAAGAACAGACAATGACGATTGCCTGTTCTAGAGTGAGTTCCTCAAGTAATTTGGTAACTTCTAGCACCTAAAAACGCACCACTAATTTTATAAACAATTTGAAAATTCAAAAATAACAGCTACCCATTTAAAATGTTACTCTATTATAAAAAAATATTTGTGTTCTTAGGGACCAACTGGACCAAGTCAGTAACAATAAATTAACCTTTTACTAATTAACAAAATCACATAACTAATATACAGTATCAATAAATCAACAACTTTTATAATTTTTTTTTATTTTTTACAGGGAGTCACTTATCCAGCTTGTCACGGTATAATGAGACACTGGGCCCCCCCTTTAGAAAGATCGCGTCTAGCAACCCTCGCTTTCAGTGGTTGTTATGCAGGGGTAATGTTTTCGATGCCTATTTCTGGCGAACTAATAGAACATTTTGGAGTTCTGGCTCCTTTTTATTTTTATGGAGTAGTTGGTATAATATGGTAAATAATATTTCCCCCAGAGATTATATTAACAACTGATAAATTACGTATTATTTCAGGTATATAACTTGGCTGTGGTTAGTGTTCGAAAAACCAGCGTATCATACTTGTATTGAGATTAAAGAATTAGCCTTTATAGAAAATTCTCTTGGTACAGCACACCAAACCTACATAATACCAACTATACAGAATACACCATGGAAATCATTTTTCACATCTTGGCCGTGTTACGCTATTTTTGTCGCCAACTTTTGCAGGTCGTGGAATTTTTATCTGCTAGTATTATTTCAGGCTTCATATTTTCAGGATAGTTTCCATTCCGGAATGACCGAGGTAAGTTTATATGTTATGAACATATCTTTTGTTGTTGGTCATAAATACTAAAAAATGTGTTTGGGTAAAACTTGTGATTAAAGAGTCAAATAAATACACATACCAAGAAAAAATACAGGAAATGCAAAAGATTGTATATATGGGACACTTATTAATATAAAGTGTCTCTAATAATAATGGCAACCCATCTCGTTTCTTTGTAAATTTTTATTAAAACCATGTCAGATATTGAGTTTTTCTCACAGTTTCCTTTGAAGAAATTTAGCGTAAATTCCAGCGCACTATTAAGAAGCTTAGATTATGTTACCCTACTCTATAGTCATGCTCACATTATTAACACCTTCTTATTGGAAAATGTTTTTCCATCTGTGTGGAAAGAAACCTACTTTATTCCGATACCATAAAACAAGGAGTTTTTAAGCCTATAAATTTCCGGCCAATCAGTCTGATTTGTACTTTTGGTAGAGTTCTTGAGAGGATTGTTGATAGACAGATTCGTAAACACCTGGCAGTATTTCATGTTCTTTCAGCTACACAATCTGATTTTAGGCCTTACTATAGTTATTCTACTGCATTTTCTGCCATTGTGGATGATATTACAATATCCCTTGATGTAAATATCAATACTGCTTTGGTTCTGCTAGATTTCTCTAACACCTTCGACACTCTTCATCACAAGTTAATCTGTTAGGGGTGGCATCCCTCAGGATTTAATTTTGGGCCCTCTTTTTTACACGAGCAATCTTTATTCCTGTGTAAAATTTTACAAGTTCCATCTGTACACCGATGATTCTTAACTGTACTATTCTCTTCAAACATTTAACTTGGCTATTTCTTGGTCTTGAAGTTGACTCTGATCTTCGGTTTCGCGTTTACGTTACTGGTTTAATTAGAAGGGCTTATGCCTCTCTAAAATCTATATATCCTTACCGTCATATCCTGAATCCTTCGATTAAAAGTATCACACTTTGGTACTAAACCATTTTAATTTTTGGTACGTCGTTAACGGGCTATGCCTGGATGTTAAGACATCTTATCGCATTCAGAAGGTACAAAATTCCTGCCTTCGCTGTATCTTTAGTATCCAAAGACGACGACGTATCTAGCACACCTTTAAGCTTGCCCTCTGACTGAATAAATAACTTTTAAAATAACATTAAAAGACGGCCAAACTAAAATAAAATTTGAGAAATAATCAGGCAGTTGATTCAAAAATTTGAAAAATGAATTCGATAGACAACAAACATGTTTTGTTTTGTTTTGTTTTAGAACGCTTTATTGGGAGCTTTACCGCATTTATTGATGACAATTATTGTACCAACTGGTGGTATATTGGCTGATCGATTAAGGAAACG
Source organism: Altica lythri (assembly GCA_964028335.1). Lineage (NCBI taxonomy): Eukaryota > Metazoa > Arthropoda > Insecta > Coleoptera > Chrysomelidae > Altica > Altica lythri. The sequence goes on along the minus strand of OZ034805.1, from coordinate 53,424,276 downwards.
AGGAATATTAACAACTACACAAGTGAGGAAGCTATTCAATTGTGGCGGTAAGTTTTTTATTGTCAATTATTTTCTCTGTAAAATTTTTAATTGTAAAATAATTTGGCTGTTTGGCCGATATTAGTGGGACACACTACCTATCTACTATAAGATCTCTGTTAAACATGGTCACCTGGCTGGCTCGAACTTTTTCCAACATCTTGGAGGCCAATTGATGGGTCCGGAACGTGAAACGAAAAGGCTACCAAACGTTTCTTTCAACAAATCAATGGTGACACGAGCTGTGTGACATGTTGCGCCATCTTGTTAAAACTGCAGCTCTTGCACATCATGATTGTTCAATTGATGAAGGAAAGTCAATAATCATAGCTCTAAAGTGGTCACCATTAATTGTAACGTTCTGGCCAGCCTTGTTTTCTGAAAGCAGTACAGACCCTATAAAGCATACGAAAAAGTCTGGTGTCTCAACATACACTTGAGGATTATCATCAGGCAGTTTTGTTTATTGGCGTATCAAGAAAGAGATAGCTCATAGCTTCATTTTATATCTTTGTCGTTATAAGCATTGAAGGCTGCCTCTAGTTGTTTATTGGCGTATCAAGAAAGAGATAGCTCATTGCTTTATTTCATATCTTTGTCGTTATAAGCATTAAAGGCTGCCTCTAGTTGACTGAGGTTACATTATTATTGATTTGAATAACGTAGACTTCTCGGCACACAAAAAGAAGTGATCAGTACTTTTGACAAAATCAACTTTTTTGTTTGTTTTTTGATGGTCTGAATTCAAATCGTTTTGCTTGATCAGGCTTGAGCTTTGAGTAAACTGCGAAAAACACTAAAAATGGCAAAAGATAAGAGTGTTAGAGTATTTTGGACTTAGGTGAGTAGATTTATTATTAATTTTGAAGCCCGTAATACAAATCTAGTGTGTTTGTTGTCCATAATAGATCAAAATTTTAAATTATTTGTTAAAATCACCGAAGAAGGCTAAAAAAATTAAAAAAAAATCAAACGGTTTTCCGCTTCTATTGCACTTTTTTGTCTTGGGATGATCTGTGCAGCGGATTTCTCTTCCGTTTTCTAGTTTCAATTGTTTTCCCTTTTAATATAAAGTAAAAATTCGCCATATTGACATCCCACCTTCTTTGATACCAAACTTTCATGACACTTAGATTTTGATGGACTCTTTCACCTTGTTCTTGAATTTGTGTTTCACCGAAAATTTCTTCTTTCAATTTAGCATCAATTATTGGTGAGAACTTTTCTCCTAAATACAGAAAACAAGTGGCGTTTTATGAAGCGCTTTTACGTAATGCTCTTCTCTATCTCAACTATCACATTAACATAAAACACAAGGTTACCTCGTAAACTCTTATTGTTGGTCTAAAATTTAATCAAAACTTAACCCTTCGGATTCGAATTCAAGGCATCAAAAAACATATAAAAAAGTTGGTCTGGTCAAAAGTACTGATCACTTTTTTTTTGTTCCGGTGTACCTAAGACATACATTATCCCATGTTCCTGTGGATGTTTATTGAGTGTTTCTTTTAGGTTTTGGAATGGAAGCAACATTTTTTCTTATAATGGCATACTCCCATACAATAACACAAGGAATGACTGCACTTTCTATCGGTGTAGGTTTTAGTGGTTTCGCTATATCTGGATTCAATGTTAACCATCTTGATATAGCTCCAAGATATGCTAGTATTTTAATGGGAATGTCAAATGGAATAGGAACCATTGCTGGTGCAATAGTGCCATATGTTGTACATTTGATTGTTAAACATAAGGTAAGTTAGTTTATACGGTAAACAGCAGACAATACCACAGATATTAGTTTAGGTATCTTGTTTCATGGAACCTACAACAACATAAAATTAAATTTTTTGTGTCACTATAATTATTATAATTGTGGAAATTGATCTTTAAGTTTTTTAAATTTTTTATGGTCTATAATCGTTAAATTCCGTTTATAGCTAAGTTTTTATTGAAAATGGAAGCAGCGAATAACAGAGGCAAGAAGAGACAGGAGACTTTGACTTACTCGAAACTGAGAGCAATGAGAAAACATTTTTGAGACGATTTTTCCGTCACAACACCTTTTCTGAATACGTGCTATTTGTTTATTTCGACGCTAAAGCGACAATACCTCTTAAGTGACATTTATTGTTTAGTTCTAAATTTATTTTGCGTAGATTCCTTCAGCCGACCCCTTTCCAAGCTACCTGAGATCATAAATTAGTTCATTGCTTTGATTTTATCACCCTACTAATATTATATAGGCGAAAGTTTGTTTGGATGGATGTATGGATGGATGTTTGTTCCTCTTTCACGCAAAAACTACTAAACGGATTTTAATGAAACTTTACAGTAATGTAGCTTATAGATCAGAATAACATATAGGCTATAATTTATAAAGATATTGTGTGAATTGTCCAAAATATAACGATAAATGTCATTTAAGTCTGAAAAAATTCTGCAATCTGCGAGCTACTCAGGCGTGTGCTTACATAAAGACCTTGATTTTATTCGAATTACACGCAGACGACGTCGCGGGCAACAGCTAGTCCTGCATAATTTAAGGTAGGTACACTAAATGTGAACGTACTTTACCTATTATTTTTATTATTATAATCCGCTTTAGTAATTTTATATGGTTTAGATGAGATCCTACATAGAATACAAAAAAAGGGCTGTGTTAGTACCAGAGTTAATATTATATTAATTCGCTGACACAATCATATTGTTTCGGATTTTGTCTTGCATGGTCGCCTCTGTATTACCGTGGAGAACAATGGTATCATTTTCAGAACACAGCAATGGCATGCATACAGAGGGCTCGATTTCGGGAAAGCGATGTACCCAGTCGTGTGGAAAAAGTTGGGGTTGTTCTTCACTGACTACGTCACGCGAAATATAATCTGGCCAACGCTTTTTACATTAAAGTGGCTTTAGTTACGCGATTTGTTATTCAGGATGCTGAGTTATCATTTTAGAGAAAGGTTTCTGAAAGGGAGGGAATGTTTAATCGATTACTCTCATTTTTTTTGCGGTTATTTTATTTTAAGTCCAAAGAAATTTCGTATTTCTATACGCTTCATACAGGGTAGATATATAATCAGATGCATCTTAAAGTGCACAAACCAAAATGTTAAATTTTTCGATATTTATACATTGAACAAATAATAATTTAAATAACATTTTTGTAATTACACTATTCGTAATTGATATTGACTTTTATGTATGTTTGTATGTGAAGGTCCAATTTCACTTGTTTCCCGGTTTTCGATTGAGCTGGAATATTGCATATTTATCAAGGATTGATGAGAGTGCAATATTATAAAAACATAAAAAGAAAACAGATTAAAAAGGAAGTAGATTTGTGTTCGCGGAGTCATCAGTTGATCCAACACTTTCTAAATTGTTTATAAATTTATTTTATCTTAATATTTTTTATATTATTGCATTCTTATCGATTCTTGACCAACATGCAAAATTTCAGCTCAATCCGACACCGGGAAGTAGGTTAAATTTAACTTGCAAGATTCCATCTTCACATACAAACATACATACAAGTAGTAAAGTTTACTAAAAGCTTGTAAAAAATGGGCACTGTGCAATTTTCAAATTATAATTAATATTATGGGACCATTTTAAATGTACGTAAAAAACACAAAGTCAAAAGTTGTTACTGATGTGCGGCTAACTTACAGTCTAAATCCAGAAAGTCAAAAAGACAAAAAATAAGTAAAAGCTTGTTCCATTAAATAATTTTTATTTTTTATAGACGAAAGAAGAATGGAGAATTGTGTTTATCATCTCAGCCTTTGTCCATTACTCTGGAATAATATTCTATGGAATATTTGCTTCTGGAGACCTTCAGTCTTGGGCTGATCCTAGCGCTGAAGAAGAAAAGCAATGGAATCAAATGAACGAAGCTATGCCAATAAAAAAACCACCTGTTAGTATTAGTAATGTATGTTTTTTAAACCTTTAAGTTTTACTTATTTTTTTGTTTAGCCTCAAAATGGAGTATTCCAAAATCAACAAAGTAATGCATCCTACGGGTCAGTAGAAACACCTTTACCAACTAGACCACCTAGACCACCATCTCTACCATCTCAATCTTCTCAAGACGCAGCTCCACATCAAATATTTTCTTCTGAAATTCCAGTTGTTTCATCAGGAAATCCCTTCCGTTCTTCTTCGAATCCATTCCGATCTGAGGCTGTACAACCGACTGCTCAAGATGCCTATTTACATGGTAGTATTAAAGATAGAACTTATTAAGTTTTGTTCGAGTTCTATTTTAAATTTTTTAAAATTACATTTTGTTAATTAATAGGTTTCGAAATAGTTTCAACCGTGTTGGAATTTTTCATTAACATAAATTTCCTAAAATTATAAACTGAAAAAAGTTCAAATAAGGAATATTTTTCTAGTTTAACACTCGCCTGCAGCTCGTATTGTAAACTTCTTCTTCGTGAATAATAGTAACATTATACCCTCATTGAATAATATACTATTATTTGGTAGATGTCAAAGGTAATAATAGTTTAATACTATTATAACGTTTTAAAGAGTCTTTAAAAATCAAAGAACATAGACCGTTTACTAAGAACCAACAACTACTTCCCTGGCTATATGCCCCAACGGACATTGAATTACAGTTCAAAGTTAAACGGGGTTAGTATATCTGCAAGATAGAACTAACCATTTTAGTTTGCAATTCGAAAGGATATCACTTGTAGACCGGTTTCGGCGTATTGCGCCTCATCAGTACAAGAAAGATATGGTTATTTTAGTTAATTAAAAAATTCCAATTTTTTTATGTTTAAAAATTCGTAGGCATGTCCTCGCTCTTTATTAACGGGTAATGAATTAACCAATAAAATCATACGCAACAACATATCACCATTGCAAGTATTTCGAAATAGATTCTATAATAAATTTGCAAGACTTTATAATTTTAGTTCAACAATTCAAAGTTTGCATAAAATTTTTAATAATGCTGCAAAAAAACTGTATTTTGCAAATCTCTGAATTGTAACTAAATTCAAATTTATTATATATTTTGGATTTTTGTTCTAGTAAATGATTAATTGGAAATTCAGAATTATTATCTGTTGTGCTATTTTATTGCCTATGAATTAAATTTTTATGTAACGTTGATCTCAATTTATCTATTTTGAAATACTGGCAAATTTATGAAAAAATATATTATGGTTATACTGAAAAGTAAATAATTGTATCTAATGATCTCCTTAATTAAATATTAGATGCAACTGTTATTTCATTAAAAAGTTTATTCGAAATATAATTTATTCAAGAATTTAATGTATATATTAAAAAAAAAAAATTTGAATTAATCGAGAAAATGCCATGATCAAGAAATTATTTGGTTTTTAAGATGGAAGTTGAGTTAGATATATTTTAATTTCCTAAATTAATAGTAATCAAAAACAACAATATCTAGTATTTAAATATTCTCGATAGCTTCTTTGTGGCATAATAATGTCTATTTATTTCTTTATTCGGGGATCTTTTTGCCACTAAAACAAACTTATAAAAAATATAAATCAATATTATGAAAATGACCCTTGCTTGTTGATCTTGATAGATATGTCAAATTTTATTGAAACATCATATTTTAAACCAAAAATATGGTGGAGATATGTAGATGATGTTTTAGCAATTTGGCCTTACAATCTCAATTTATTAGACAGATTTCTTGAAAATATTAACAATAAAGTACCATCTATTAAATTTACTATTGAAATTGAAAAAGATGAGAAATTACCATTTCTTGATATATTAATTACGAAGGAAACCGATTATTTAATTAATACTAACATTTTTCGTAAAAAAACACATACTAACAGATATTTGAATTTTAATTCCAATCACAGTATGACGGTTAAAAAAGGAATTATAAAAAGTTTATATGACAGAGCTAAAATAGTATGTTCAAATATTGCTTCTTTAAAAGACGAAAAAGAAACAATAAAAACAGTTTTAATGAATAATGGGTATCCCGAAAAATTAATTAAATCAACTTTTAATAAAATTGAAAACCCTCAGAGATTGGATAACCAAATTGACCATACACAAAATTTAAAAACAACAAAAATTCCATATATAAAAGGTATTTCTGAAAAAATTCAAAAAATTGGTAATGCTTTTAACATAAGGACAATTTTTCAAACAAATAATACAATTAGATCACTTTTATCCAAAACAAAACCAGTTAATTTAGATCAAAAAACAAAAAATTGTGTATATAGTATACCATGTGATTGTGGCAAAGTCTACATTGGGGAATCAGGAAGACCTCTTGAAGTTCGCCTCAATGAACACAAAAATTATCTTAAAAAAGGAGATATAGATAAATCTAAAATTTGTGAACATGCTTTTAATTTTCTAAATCACAAAATAAAATGGACTGAAACAAAAATTTTATGTAAAGAAGAAAATTCTATAAAAAGAAAATTAAAAGAAACAGCACACATTTTATTAAATCCAAATGAATGTATTTCAAATTTTACTTTGGATTTATCTAGATCTTGGCTAACCACCTTAAAAAAAGAATAAGTTAATAATCTATATATCTATAGTTACCAAAAAAACAAATCAAAAAATTTTAAAATCTCAACGCATAAAGAAGTGTATAGTAAAAAAATTGTTATCTTTGAAAACGACAACCGATCTGGTTGTCGAAAGCTCAGAAGAATTATTTTTAAACAAGAATATTTGATTATCAAACAAATAGCAGTTAATAATGGCTACGACCACAAATTAATTGACAACATTATTTCTAAAAAAGCTTATAAACAAGCCATCCAAGAAGTTTATCCGTACATAAAAGAAACTAAACAATACAAAAGTTTAACATATCTAGGTAAAAGTAGTACTAAATTAAAATCTTTTTTAATGAAACAAAATTTTACGATTTCATATAAAACCAATAATACAATAGGGAAATACATTAAGAACAATAAAACTAAAAATTCAAAAGATCAAAAATCGGGTGTCTATAAACTTAATTGTGGTTCTTGTAATAAAGTATATATAGGACAAACAGGTAGAACTTTTAAAAAGCGTATTACAGAACATAACAGAAGCTTCCTTAATAAAAAAACTGATTCTACATACTCAAATCATCTAATTTCTGAAAACCATAACTTTAATAATAATTTTGATATTTTACACCAAGAAAATAAAGGTTTTAAATTAAATTTATTAGAAAGTCTAGAAATTAATAAATGTAAACACTCTGATACATTACTGAATGATCAAACAGAATTAAATAATTCACCGTTATTAAATTTATTTACATAAAGGTCTATGTACTAATCCTGTATATATTACTACTATCGTAAAAATTTATTATTATTAACTTTGTCCTTATTGCAATTTGTAGTACATTTGTTTTATTTCAGTTTATTTATACCACATGATTTTCGACCATCATTGTGTCATTATGTCACATTTCATTTTAGTTATATCATAACTTTGTAAGTTGGATTTTAATTATGTATCTGATGAAGCTATAATATAGTGAAACGCGTTATACATTAAATAAAAATTGTGAAAATCTCAATACTTTTAGTATTTTAATATTCTTCAAATTATTTTCATTTTTGTTAGGCATTTTCAGTTTTAAAAGACGACCCTTGACAAATTTGACATATCTATCAAGATCAACAAGCAAGGGTCATTTTCATAATATTGATTTATATTTTTTATAAGTTTGTTTTAGTGGCAAAAAGATCCCCGAATAAAGAAATAAATAAACAATATCTAGTGTTTAGATAGTTAAATATAACAGTAAAAAGAGAGAGATGAATACTGATGTTTATTAAACAAAAACAAGTTTTTATTTTAATTAAATTTATTAAGATTTTTGAAGTTATACTTCTATTCGCGCGCCCGGCGTTGAAAATTTGTGTGCGATTAAATCGGTAAAATCATTATGTAGGTATATTGGCCGGTAAAAACAAAGATGAAATATTTACCACATGTTAAACATTTAGTACATTGAAAAGAGATAGATATACAAAAAACAGTCTGGTCTAATGTCTTAGTATTATGGTGACGTATTACATTTTGTTTGACAGATTATTTTATAATATGTCCCTTTCGAAAGAAAAACAACTGTAATGGTAGATATTAACATATTTCGCCTGTTTTAAAAGAGATAGATACCTATACAAAAAACAGTCTTAGCTAATGTTCTAGTATCATAGTGACGTTTCACATTGTGTTTGACAGATTATTTTATTATTCCGTCATGTAAGTATACATATTAAGTTTATTATTTTATGTAAATAATATAATTAATAAAATTGTATTGTAGTCTATAGTACCGCCACATGGAAGCAGTATAGGTTATAATATGTATTATATCCTGCACTATGCTTTTGAGGTTGTTGGCTACATAAACAGAGTTTTTAAAAAATGTATCTCAGTTAACTTTTTGGGAAATTATAATGTATTTTATAAATATTCTTTAATTAAGTCCACAAAATTATTATAAATATTCTATTATTTATGTTCGTATAGGTTACTTCTTCGGGAATTTTCGAGTTTAACTTTTTATGACTTGGCATGAATACCTGGTGCAAGGGGTCAATAAATACGCTACCAACATGACTTCTATTAGTTTCGCTATTTAATACTAGTTTTTATATCACTCTCTTTCTTTGATCTTTCTCTAATAAAGAGGCTACCTCACCTTGTTGCCAACCTATACGCTATTCAAAATATTTGATGCTGCAAACATTGGCGCACTGATTAACCTTATACAGTTATTGGAAAGAAGAAGAGTTTTATTATGATGTATATAATGATTTTGCTAAATCATTCCCATACAAATTTCTAAACCCGGGCGCGTATATAGAAGTATAATATCAACCGGCAGTCCCAATGACTGCCATACCCGTTTTTTTGTGATAATTGATTCTATGGTAAATATTGCGATCTAAATTTAATAAAATTAATAAAAAAAGAGTTATTAAAATTTTATTTAGTGGCATTATTAGATATATTGGAATAAAAGAGTAGTTTATTATTTAGACAAAAATTGTGAACCAAAAAACATAATTACTAAATTATTATATATATTATTTAAATTCTTATATCTAAACAACGAATGATGTCACTTTTACTTTCCATAAAATTTAGTGCCTATATGCACCTATTATTCGATGCAAAATTTCTAAATGAGATATGTACATAGAAAAAATCTTAATGACAAAAAAACTAATAAAAATAAAGAAACGATTACTAAATGTTAAATTTTTTTTTTAATTTCTAGCAAATCTATTACATACTTAAATACATAATTTGCGACAATAAAAAATGTAGCAATTGCAACTGTTAACTTTTAGCACGATCAAGATATGTAAATATTTACATATTTTATCAACTTTACGAAAAAAATTGTTAATTGCTCTATTATAAAAATTATTAAGCGTGATAAATTATTATTAAGGATCGTTCTCACTACCGGTAATACACGTTTTTTAAAACATGATAAGTTAAAAATTCAATAACTACATAAAGCCAGCGAAATAAATTCAAGTAACATCAAACAGAAATGGATGGGGTGGAAGTTAGAGATAGGGGTGAAAAGGCATACCTTTTTTTAATATATCTCCAAAACGAGGCAAAATTTTGTCTTTTTTTTTAATTTTTTTAATTCATAACTTTTTTTGGTTTCAATATTGGTATAGGGAGTGCTTAGTACTATAAAAAGGTAATAACATTTTCTTTGGTTTAAAGCCGAGATATTTCTGGTTGAGCCATTGTTTTCGATATGTATCTGCTTTATAGTGACAATATTATGTTAGCTCATATTTTTTAAAACGTTAAAAAATTTTTATGACACGAATCATTTAAATGGTCATTTTAGATAAAAAACCTTAAGCCGGGTACTCATTGACGAGCCGTAACTTTAGGCATGCGGTTATTGTTGTTTTTCAGTGTAGACGTACACCTGCTTTTACTTCGAGTAACGCCTAGTGATCGAGAGGAGTACCAACGAACACCATTTCGGTTCCAAAAAAAAAAGTTTTGCTCCATTCCACCATGTTATAAAGCACGTACACACGCACTACATAGACGTCCACGAAATAACTGCGAATCTTTTTTTGTTCACGATATAGACCGATAACCATCGACTCGTCAAAAACGTTAGATAAGTTCACGAGCGAACCTCGAAAGGCGTCCACATGGACGAATTGCAGTTACACTAAATGCTCGCTTATAGTTACTGGAATAGTTTTCACTGTAGACGTATAACTGTTTTAACTTCAAGTAACGCCTCGAGTCGTAATGATCGAGAGGATTACGAACGGCTAACATTTCGGTTCCAAAAGAAATAATTGTTACAAAGCATGTACACACCTACAAATGCACTACATAGACGTCCACGAGTTAACTGCAAATCTCTTTAGGTTCACGGTAAAAACCGACAACCCTCGGCTGGTTAATAGCGACTTTAGGTACGTTCGCGAGCGGACCTCGAAAGGCGTCCATACCAAAGAACGAGCGGACCTCGAAAGGCGTCCATACCAAAGAACGAGTGCACCTCGAAAGGCGTCCATACTAAAGAACGAGTGGACCTCGAAAGACGTCCATACCAAAGAACGAGCGTACCTCGAAAGGCGTCCATACCAAAGAATTGTAGTTGCAGTACCTATTTTTACTTTGAGCAACAACTCGATCCGTAGTGATCGACAAGATTGCGAACGAATAACATTTCAGTTGCAAACGAAATGATTCGCTCCACTTCCCCAATATTATAAAGCACGTATACACCTACATATGCACTGCAAAGTCGTCCACGAGCTAACTACGGATCCCTTTTTAAATGCAGTAAAATCAACAACCTTGTTAAGAGCAGCTCTAGGTACGTTCGCAAACCTCGAAAGGGGTCCATACCGATAAAGTGAAAAGTAAACGCTCGCTTCCAGTTACAGCTCGTCAATGAGTACCCGCCTTAAAGACAGGTACTCATTGACCTTAAATACCTACTCATAGCGCGAGACGAGTAATAGACACAGAAAAAATATGAAAATTACGAACGAGCAACATTTCGGTTTCAAAAGAAATGATTCGCTTCACCTCAAAAACACTACATAGAACGTTCACGAGCTAACTGCGGTATCTCTTTGTATTCTCGGTAAAAACCGAAAACCATCGGCTCGTTAAGAGCGTCTCTAGGCACGTTCGCAAGCGGACCTAGAGCGTCTCTACGTACGTTCGCGAGCGGACCTCAAAAAGCGTGCACACCAAAGAATTTTAGTTACAGTACCTATTTTTACTTTGAGCAACAACTCGAACCATACTGATTGAGAAGATTACGAACGAATAACATTTCGGTTGCAAACGAAATGATTAGCTCCACTCCGCCAATGTTATAAAGCACGTATACACCTACAAATGCACTGCAAAGTTGTCCACGAGCTGACTGCGAATCTCTTTTTATTCACGATAAAATCGAAAACCTTGTTAAGAACAGCTCTAGGTACGTTCGCAAGCGAACCTCGAAAGGCGTCCACACCGATGAATTAAAGTTAGAGTAAACGCTCGCTTCCAGTTACAGCTTGTCAATGAGTACCCAGTTTAAAGCATGGTACTCATTGACGAGCTGTAACTGTAAGGCTTTAATGCTCTGAGCACGAGACAAGTAACAGACACAGAAAAAAGATGAAAATTACGAACGAGCAACATTTCGCTTTCAAAAGAAATGATTCGCTTTACCTCAAAAACACTACATAGACGGCCACGAACTAACTGAGGTATCTCTTTGTATTAACGGTAAAAACCGAAAACCATCGACTCGTTAAAAACGACTCTAGGAACATTCGCAAGCCGACCTAGAGCGCACAAATTACTATACTATACTAGAGCGTCTCCGGGTTCTCTCGCGAGCGGACCTAGAGCGTCTCTAGGTAGGTACGTTCGCGAGCGGATATCGAAGAGCATCCACTTTGACGAATTGTAGTTACAGTTACTGCTCGTCAATATGTAGGTACCCGCCTTAAGATCCAAACTGGGGTTTAATCAGAACAGTGCACAGATTTTCGTTAAAACTTAAAATTAAAGAAATCTTTAAGAATTGTCGATAAAGTATTTTTAATTGATTATTTTGACACCGAAATCGTCATATTTCTAAGAAGACGTACTTTATTATAATTATACTTCTTTATTTTTACCATCAGTTTTTATTTTTTTTTACAAGCGAATAATATACAATGCAAAAAATTTACGGTGGTGTGAAAGATCTTTAATAAACCACAAACCCCTACAATGCATTAGTTTTTTCTTGCACATAGTAAATTCAGTAAAATTTCTATTTATGGATAATAAATTAGGATAAAGTAGTAGTTTAAAAATAATAAAAAAAGTAGTTTTGTAACTATGGTATGTAGTAACTTACATAAAAATAATTGGTCTCATAGTCACATACCTGTTATTTTTAATTTAAAAAAATATCTATCAAATTTAGTAGATTTTCTACATATATATACCTACCTAAAAAATAAAGCTATATATTGATGTATTTATTTGTTTATAACTACTTTTTAGATAATATTTTCATATTTTGCAAATCTTTTTTGACTAGCTATTTAATTGCTTATATACTGACAATAATATTGCTATTACCTTAAGTATAAATAATAATTAGAAAATATAAGCCTTCCCTTGTTCACTTAGAAAAAGCAAAAGGGCCGGCTTTTTCTAAAAGGACAACTTAAGCTGATATTTTGTTTGAAAATTTACATCATGTGATAAAAATCCATAATTATTTAGTTATATAAAATATGTTAATTGAATTTATGTTTAATGTATATTTTTTGTAGATAGTTTTTCTATAAACAAATTTACCAATGATTTTAATAGATAACGAAAAAAATGATTATTACAGGTTAGCAAAATTCACGATATGAGAATTGTGGACATTCCAACGTATACTAACTAGACCAAGCTCTAAGCTCGAGACACAGAAAAAAAGATAAAACTACATGCTATCTCTCTTGCACATCTCTTCTAGTTGGTTTTAATTTTTCTCTTTATTATTAGTCGTCCCGCACTCAAAGCATTGAAAAAATGTCTCTGGTTAGTATATACTGGAAGATTGGAACCAATTATATAAACAGGTTTTCTCTATTGTCTCGACTCGTTTTTTTATGGATTCATAGCCTTTATTTTTTTCTGAAGCCACCTCAGTTTTGGGACACAAATAAACCAATTATTGACTTCATTTATGAATGTTCTACTGGATTGTTCAGAATTGAGATGCGTCGCTGAACTAATAAATAGAATTCACGATTCTTTAGGCTACGGCTAAACGGGCCTGAAAACACACCAAAAAAATAATTTACATTGTTGTCAGCTAGGCCGGCCAAACACTGCTGAGTAATGAGATTCTCGCCCGAAAGGTAGAAAACGAGCGCATCTTCAAGGTTTCCCACTCACGAATAGGACTGGTTCCATTTTCAAGCTGTCTTGGGTTGAAACACGGGTCGAATATATGCAGTCTCTCATTGTTGTATTTTATTTGGATATATCATCCTCAATTTTTGATAGAAGTAGTTCAAATGAAAGAATGAACATCCTGTAGTATTCATAAAATTTCATCGGGCATTCTTTTTATATGTTTTGCAGAATTACATAGATACGTTGTTTTCTCTTTGATAGTTGATCAGTCAGTATTGGATAAATCAAGGATTTTTTATGTCGAAGAAGAATTGTATTATGTGTTGAGAGTAATTTCAATTATTTTTGCAAACGCTCATTTTTCGACACGCTAACTGAAAACTAACACGGGTGAAAAACTGCTGGTCTGGCTTATACTTCTATCATGATAGAAATTAATGCTGCGAACCTTACAGTTTGGGTATCAACTCGACTTTGTACTTTGTTGCTGTTAAAATATTTTGTCGTTGTTGGATGAAGAAGTTCAATTTTAAAAGATCAATTTTCTCCTTAAAGAGGTATTTTCATGACATATATTCTTTTAACTACGTTCGGTCAGATAATTCTGATAATTCTTACAACCATTATTTAATAACGGTTTTGTTAAGAGATCTGTTACTTACTCCCTTTATCTATTAAAGCTGTTGATGGGTAAATTATTATGAATTGAATTGAATCAATTTTTTATATTTGTAAGTGTTAGTGTTTATTTTCGTTATTGCTGTTACCTGTTGGTTATTAGTCTGGGTTTCCAGTATTTAAAGTATTTACCTACATAAAGCTTTAAATATTTAAAACTCATAATATTTTGAATTATTTAATTAATTTTGTGGGATTTTTGAAATTTAGAAATTAGACAAACAAGAAATCACCTTAAAGGAACTTGAGTATAATACAGTTCTTCAATTTCTTGTAAATGTCATTTCTTGTTTGTCTAAATTCTAAAATTTTATTATCAAATGTTGTTTTAAGGATTCTATTTAAGTGACGTCCTTAGTTAAGGACTAAAAAATCTACAAAAAATACACAATGTTATGAACTGTACATTTTATTTGCTTTCACAATTGTAAATTATTATAAGAAGCTTTGTTATATTCAAGTCTCATTTTATTTTACAAGCATAATATAATTTCGTGTGATTAAAAGATATAATTTCCACTAGTATAAGATTTTTGAGGTTGTTACCTCGTGGCTGTGCTGACAATAATAAATGGTGGGTCATCCCACCATAACTATGATAAGTAATAGTATTAAGGGAATAAATTGATATATGGATGAGTGGTTTTTGGGTTGGTACCTGTTAGTACCTTCAATGTACCTAACTAATACAAATTTGCATCTCTCTGTTAAGTTTTTTTGTTCAAAATTAGCATGAGTAGCATGGGGCAGCAGGGGTCCCAATCGCTCTCTTTATTTAGATGGACTCACCCAATTTTTTTCTATGTATTTTGAAACGTAAAACACGATAATTCTGGGTGGTAGTCCGTTTGACTGTCGAGTAATTTTTTATAAACAAATTTATCGCAAAATAGATAATCGTTATTCATTAAAAAAATGTATTCTACAGACAAATTTATGCAAAAATGCTTCTTAGAAGATTTTTTTGTACAATGCGTATTTTTCGAGATAAAAATTCCCGAAAGTTCATTCAAAAAACAATATTAAATAAAAAAACGTAAAAAGATTGGTAAAACCGTAAGAAAAATGGACAAATCGTAAAATAACTTGGAAAACTAGTAAAAAAAATAAAAATCAGCTAAGAAAAGCAGTATATTCTCTAATGAACATATTGTTTTCAGAATTAAGTAACCCTTGATTTATTTTTAGCCCATCACTTACTCTCATATTTTACTTTTGCATTGCAAACATACTGTTTCACTATCCAACCAAGCTATATTTTAACAACGGTAATAGAACAACCTTTTTTGTTGTTTTCGCTTAGCATGAGGTATTTAGGCGCTCTTTAATCTTTAACCCGAGAACCAACGACAAAGGTAAAGATTTAAAAGTAAAATTTAATATTATTTTAAATGTAATTTACAGTTTTCTGTTTTAAAATAAGTATAATGTTTTTATGTTAAAATCAAATCTAATCCTTGAAGTTGGTTTCAAAAAAAAATTATAAAAAAACAAAATAATCGTTATTATGAAACAAGAAAACGTGTTATCTACAGCAAAATAGCTTCTGAGAAGTTTTTCGTAGAATGCGTAGTTTTCGAAAAAAAATTCCCAAAAGTTCAAATAAACATATTTTTGCAATTTTTAATGCTCCTAATTACTTTATGCTAAGCCAGAAGAACAAAAAAATGTTGTCTACTACCGTTGGCTGGATAGTAAAATAGTATGTTTGTAATGCAAAAAAAAATATGCGAGAAAGTGGTGGGCTAAAAAAAGGGTTTCTTAATTCTGAAAAAATACGTTTGTTTAACAATATACCGCTTGTTTGTCTTGATTTTTAAATTTTTTACAATATCCCAACCCTTTTACAATTTTCAGAAGTTTTTTTGCTTAAAGTTGATATTCTAGATTACAAAAAAATCATAAATTACGACTATTTTGTTTTATTGCAACAATTTTTTTCTAATAAATTACTCGACAGTAGGGACTCTGAATTTTCTTGTTTTATGGGTCAAATAAATAAATTGGGCGATTGGGACCCCTGCTGCTTTATGACTAATAGGTGATTTGTATATTTTTCGAAAACTTGTAGGTATAGTAGTTTTTTAGTATATAATATAAAACATAAAACAATAAAAATATATTCTTTATCTATTTTGAATTAAAATATTTGAGCTTTTAAATACATAATACATATTGTAGTAAAAAATAATACATGTATGTTTGTTCGTGTATAATCTTTGTGCAATTACATACTCTATAAGCCAATACTGATATAATCAGTATAACAAAATCAAAGTATTGGATATTTAACGTAAGGCCATTACTTTGTTTATTTTATGTAGTAGAAGTTTTATACTGATTATTATCACAACTATACCTAATATGATAATATAACAGCGTTCATAAAACAACTGTCAATTAATTTTAGAAAAAAAAATAACTAATGTAGTTAAATGTGGTTTAAAATATAAAATACTTATATAATCTAAATTTGATGAACCTTAAAAATATATATTCTATTTAAAATTTATTCAATATCTTAACTTGCAAATGCTGTTACAATTCCATACATACAAAGGATATTCTTATAACCAGCTGTCTCGCAAATTGCAAAATATTTTATAGATTAATATTTAACGATTTGGATATTAAAATATAAGTATTTTCATCCGCCTTGTTGAATCCAGTGTCACGAAATTTGTGCTATCTTTTGACGCGAATGAATCGGTACAGTACGAGTTACTGTCTTTATCAGTTCTTCTCTGATGTCAGGGAGATCCCACTTTGGAAGCCTCATCACCTACTTTAAATCACTAGGCCTGGTGACAGCCTGAGGTGAGGATATCCCTACACACGGGAGGATGCACAATGGGTCATATGTGGCCTTAGTGCTGGCTGAGTACTAGCTGGCCCCTCCCCAAATTTCCAGATCCAGATCCAGATGTATCTCTGAAACTTATACCTACATTTTAATAAACATACTGCGAAGTGATTGATGTTTAACAATGGCTGATGATACTACTAGTCCAAGAGCTAGTAAACCCTCCAAGTAATGGTATGCCTGTAAGGCTAAGTACGATAGCCATCGCCTGGCAAACATCATCCCTGCACGTCATCAAACCCTATATTTTTGAAAGGGTAGATACAATTAATAAAAAAACTTGTTGCTGTAAGCTTTAAATTTTGATATGATTTTGTTTCTTCATATTGAAAATTAACAGGCGTTTTCGATAAGCACTTGATAGGTGAACCGAAAGGTGTGTTATATGTGCAGAAAATAAATTTTATTCTGTAAACTTGAAATTTGTATATGTGTCTAAGCCATTTCTAGTAAGTAGGTATAGTTTCATTAAAAGTTATTTTTGCTTTTTTGCATTTACACATCATGTTGACAAAGGATACCGACAAAGGATAAATGTCGACAAAAAATGCCGCCAAAGGAAATCTTTTGTCGGCATTTTTTGTCGACATGAAGTGTGAAGGAAAAAAGGAAAAATTAATTTTGAACCAAACTATGCAATGATAGGTGGTTCTAGTCAGCATAAGTCCTTGACAGGCAGGGGAAAAGATGCTATGGGAGTGCGAGTAAGAGGCGTAGCGTGAACTCAGTGGTTGCGATCGAGACAGTAAAATTGGAGGGTCGTATACCTGGTTCTGTAGGAAGATCTTAAATGAAAAATTTCATTGGTTACGAAAGAATCTCACGTAGACAAATCTTCGTTAGAATTAACGAAATATTTGTTTAAAATCTTCCTACAGAACCAGGTATAGGAATCTTCAATTTTAGGGTTAGATAAAATTTCTCGCTCGGAACCATTAAGTTCACGCCTCTTACTCGCACTCCCATAGCATCTTTCCCCCTGCCTGTCAAGGACTTATGCTAGCTAGAACTAAGTTCTCTAGAGCTAGCACAGCCATGATGGCACAATCAACTAAGAAAATATGGAAAATATAGCTATAATTTGTTGCTAATTAGTTGCCGCAATTAAAAATTTATTGCTTTTTTTTTAAACACGTGGCTGTGCCAGCTATATATTAGCTGGCACAGCTATAGTGAAAAAGGGTACGAATGCTGTACGAAATTGACAGAAGGATTAGAGGCTATGGTAAGATTCAGCGTTGATGTACGGGAAAATTTATAAAAAAAAATTCTCTGACAGGGTGTAATAGAGATTTGTGGCTGAAGTCGCCTAATCATAATCAGCACAGCCACGAATTCTGTGGTTGTGCTGATTATGACTTAACTAGCTCAGCTACAAATTCGTGGCTGTGTTTATTGTGATTAGGCTAGCTCACACACAAATCTCTTTTACAATTCTGTCAGAGAATTTTTTTTATAAATCTTCTCGTACTTCAACGCTGAATCTTACCATAGCCTCTAATCAGTCTAATCCTTCTGTCTATTTCGTACAGCATTCGTACCCTTTTTTACTAATATATAGCTGGCACAGCCACGTGTTTAAAAAAAGCAATAAACTTTTAATTGCGGCAACTAATTAGCAACAAATTATAGCTATATTTTCCATATTTTCTTAGTTGATTGTGCCATCATGGCTATGCTAGCTCTAGAGAACTCTAGAACCAACTGTCATTTTACCTACTTACTAGTAATGGCTTAGACAAACACATATAACACATAACACAACTTTCAGTTCACCTGCTTATCGAAAACGCCTGTAAATTTTTTTTCAAACTTCAATATGAATAAACAAAATCATATAAAAATTTCAAGCTTACAGCAACAAGTTTTTTTTGTATTTGTGGCAGGGCTGGTGCTATAACTCATTCTCATCACTATACAACTTTATAGCCTTACAGGCATACCGTTACTTGAAGGGTTCACTAGCTCTCTTACTATACTTCGAATCACCCAATCCGCTGTGGATAGAAATAGGTATCGCCACCTACTGGATTCTATGCAAAGCCAAATCAGACTTAAATCAAAAGCAGCGCGGAACTGCAGATTGCATTTAGTAAAGTGATTATTTATATATAAGTAAGATTTTTTTAGTAAATTTAGTAGAGTTGTTGAATAGTTGTTTCAAATTAGCGGCGATAAATGACTTTTTGCAACTTTGTTGTAATTGTTTGATGAAGTTTATTAGTTGTTAGTTGTTCGTGTTTTGTTAAAATATTTTTTAAAATTTTAATTTTGAAGTTGGTTAACTATATAAGGATAGCTGGAATAAAAAAATGTTCAAGTCGTCTAGTGCATGTAGTTGTGCCAAATTCAGAGATAATAGAATTTGTTTATGGCCAAATTATAATAAAAAAGTTGCAAAAATTTAATTTTTCCCGGCAATTTAAGACACCTTTATTGAATTACTTAGATGACGGTACTCGTCGATATGTAGAAGGGAAAAATGTTTATAATCCTCACTATCTAATATACAAATCCATCACTGTAGAAAGTAATAGTTTAATTGAACTATTTTTCTTGTGTTTAAAATAAAGTGATTTACAAGGTAATCCTCATAAAATAAATACATTTGTATGATACAAAATGATAAAAAGATTGAATCTAAATCCAGCTATCCTGCAAGTACATCAGGAAAATAAGTAATAGTTTAATTGAACTACACATAGTTTCAAAGGTTATGCATCACCCAAAATTTCCGCTAATAACTATTTTCAGAAACAACTGTTAAAGATCATTTATAAAAAAAATAAAAGAGATTCTTTTTGTTTTAATAAATAAAAAATTAAAAACAATTAACAATTTTAATATCGTGTATTTCCACCACGGGCATCGATGCAAGCATGGATTCGAGCTTGAATACTGTTAACAAGTAGATCTATCATTTCCTGTGGCAGATTCTCCCAGTCTTCTCTACAGACAATTGTAAGTTCATGATGGGTTCTAGAAAGATTCCTTCGGTTATGAACAGCTCTGGAGACCATATCCCATACATGTTCAATGGGGTTCATGTCGGAAGACATCGCAGGCCACTCCAAACGGCGAATACCTTCTGTCTCAAGATAGTCAATAACCGCTTGAGTCCAATGTGGGCGGGCATTATCATCGATAAATACAAAAGTTTGTCCTGTTAGAGTCCCGGCAATGACCACCAATTCCGTGCGTTCATCTGCCATAATACCTGCTCAAAACATAACACTGCCACCAGCGAAAGGAAGTATTGGACGGGCATGTGCTAGTTGTGCAACTCTTGTTGGCTCTCGCCAAACATGAATTCGTCGGCTATGACTATTTAAACAGATTCTGGTCTCGTCTGAGAAAAGCACAAAGTTCCTTAACTGTTGAGGGAGCTGTATGCGTTCTTGAGCCCACATGTCTAGGTTATAGCTGAGGAACTCTCATTGGTCGACGACTCCTTAAACCTGATTCTAAAATTCTATTTCTTATTGTAGCCAACGATACTCTGACTCAAGTAGTATGCCTGAAGTCCCTTTGGAGGGCTGGTACAGACATAGAAGAATTTCTCCGAATGGAAATTCTGATATATCTATTTTGTTGCTCATTAGTAACTCGAGGTCGACCAGAGCGAGCTCTATTCTGTATCAAATTTGTCTCCAGAAACCTATTCCATATCCGTGAGGTCTCACTCTGAAAAACACCCACTCTTTTCGCGACGAACCGGTGTGAATGGCCGTCTTAAACTAAAGTGATAATTCTTCCACAGTCCAACTCAGAAATTAAATTTCGATTCAGTATTAATCACGTTTTTACAAATTTTACCAGAATAAATTTTTCAAATGGGTACACCTTGCCAAAGGGGTGATGCATAACTTTGAAACTATATAGGTTTGTTCCAACAGACCAAAGAACCATTATATAACCGTCCGGTTACCTATTGCGCAGTGTACGAATTCTCTTTATCTTTGAAGTACTGAGTTGTTTAGTAACGGTTCTAGAACGGTTTGGTGGTCTGTTGGAACAGACCTTATGTGTATTATTTTGATTTGAGTCTGCTTTGACTTCGCATAGACTCCAGTAAGTGCCAATACCAATCGCGGATATCCATTCGCACTTCAATAGTTTCCAGCTAATGGGAAATTCCAATTTTAGTACTGATTCGGTGACTTGACTCAGTTGGTCTATACTGATTGGCTGAGATCGATTGACGGCAGCTTCTACGAACAAGGATATCATAATTGCGATAAAATATCGACGATAATATAATTTAATCCATTATCTGTTGTGTGTTTTATAATTATAATTAAAATAGCCAAGAAATAGTTTAATGCATTTAATCCTTATTAGTTACATTTATTGGCAGTATTTATGTAAAGAAACAACAATCTCAGTTAAACTGATTTTGCATAGTCTTAACTCATTTGATATTAAATCTAACATAAATATATTAAAATTTCAGTACCATTACATTTAAGAAAATTATTGTGTTTGCAGTAAATATGTTGATAGATAAAAATTAAGATCTGCATACATCCAATGATTTTCGAAAAATGCAAATGTTAAAAAACAATAGTTTTCTCTTTAAAACGTATAGTAGAGTGTCTCTCTAACGTGTCAATATCGTTATGCATGAAAAACCATATGCTTTTTTAACAATTTGACATCAGCACTTATTCTTTACACGAAATTTAACAAAAAATATACAGATGTGGCTTTATTATCCTTTCAACACCTAAGTAAATAGGGGTAGTTTTTGCTCATTTTCACTTTTTAAGATGAGTTAAGATATTTTTGAAATATTTTTACTACTTTTCCTCTTATATCTGTATAAGTCTACGAAAATGTGGCATTTTTCGCGGTCAATCTTTATTTTAAAGAACATAGTAAACCGTTTGGTCGGTGGTTAGGTACGTTTTTACTATATTTCGTAGTTCATACATCTCAGCGACCCAGGCGCTCTATATTTAACCCAATTTAAGAAAACTAAGCTTCCAAAAAACAATTTATTTAATATTTTTAGTTGTCGTAATCAGCTTTTCATAATTTTTCTTCTGAAAAACTTCGTGGATGTTTTTGTCCCAATAACTATAAAAATAGGTGACTTTCTAGTTATATACAGGGTGTCCCAGAATTAAATACGGAAACTTCGTATACGTATTCCTTGATGACAAATAAGTAGGGTCTTTCCTATAAAAAAAAATTTTTTAGAGACTCCTGTCAGAGTTATAACCCTTTAAAGAGGGGTGGTAAAATACGGTTTTAATTTAATATCTTCTGATTGGTCCAAGATAAAAAATTAAAAATTTGGGTGAACATCATTTTTATAAAGACGCATTTCTCCTGCCACTTTTCACCTGCCCTACCCCATTCTAAGGGTGCAAATCAAGGAAACCCTCTTAATAGTTTTTTTGTAACTTTCTTGGCAATTAATATTTGCAATAACAAAAAATTATTTTAGGAAGTTTTGATTATTTAGAAACTTTTTTGTTCCTTGTCGTTTTTTGCGAAATCGTTTCGGTTTGGAGTAAAAAAATAAAAAGTAGGACCATGTCAATTGAGTATCGTGTATCGCGATCAAGTTGCACACATTTGCAAAGTAGGTTATAACTCTGACAGGAGTCTCTAAAAAATTTTTTTTATAGGAAAGACCCTACTTATTTGTCATCAAGGAATACGTATACGAAGTTTCCGTAGTTAATTCTGGGACACCCTGTATAACTAATCCAAATCGAAAACCTATACATTATTAATAATTTCTTTCTCAGGCTTATCAAAAAGTAGATAGGTACTAATTTTGATTAAAACTGAAAAACAACTTTCTTTAATAATCCAAGAAATTGTATGTCTACTCTGGGCAATGTCGAGGTTTACAGAGGCTGTTCTTTTATTACTGTTTCAATTAGCATTAGATAAACTGTACTTAACACAGTCTGTTAGCAGAGTTTCCGCTTCTGCAGTATCATATAAATATTAAAGATTAAATCAAAGCTTCGGAAGAGATGTTGCGACAAAAAAATCATCACAAAAAATGTGTAACGGAACTTCCCCTCGTCTATCTATCTCCTGTTTCTTTTATTTTTGAGTAAGCCAACACCTCTAGCATCCCTTATTCGCTTTACCACTAGATATCATTAGAAGCTTCGCTTCCAACTGAATATGTGCGTTTTCAATATTTTTGCAAAAGTTTGAATTACTAAAGCTAATTGTCTTAAACAGGTATTTAACAAACATCTGTAGACATAACTCAGAGAGTCTCTTTAATTAAGCATAAGGTTTTGCAATTTTTTTACCGTTGAGATTTTTAACATTTTTCTAGTTCTATGTGGATAATGTTACAATATTAAACATTCTTTTTTTAAGCAATAGTGCTTGTAGGTTTAATCTCATCGTGTTATTTTTCTTTATTCCGTTTTACAGAGAAAGATTTACTTTATGTAATTATTATATAAAAAATTCGAAAAGAGGTTGACCTTAAAGGCCATCCTTGCAACTTCCCGCTAGTTTTAACCGCAAAGCTATAATAACGTGACGTATTTTGATGTTTTTGACTTTTTTTGAAATGTTTAAAAAGCCATAACTTTTTAACGCCTTATTCGATTTTAATGTTCAAGATGGCACTCGACGCAGTTTTTTGAGACCTAAAAACGTTACCGGGATTTGCAAAATCGGTTAGTCAAAAAATCTCTAAGTTATTGAAAAAAAAACACTTTTTTTTGAAATTTTTCGACAACGATATCTCACGAACGAATTAACCGATTTTAATTTTCAAAACGGCATTCGACGTAGTTTTTTAAGGTTAAGAGCTGATTAGGTTATGAAATTGATCGATGCAATAGCCAAAAAGATATGCCCAAAAAACATCATTTTTACCAATTGTTTTTTTCGGTTATTTTGAAATTTCTCGAAATCTACCAGCTCGAATCGGTTCAAACTTACAGGGAATCTAAGTTAGATGGAACTCTTTGGAATGCTTTTTATTTCATTCCGATCGGTCAAGCCGTTCAAAAGTTATAAGAGGTTTACATACATCCACACACACACACACACACATCCACACGTACATACAGACATACAGACACCCTCGTAAAAATAGTCAGGGGAGGTTCCTAAGACCTGAAAACGTTGAGATCCGATGAAAACTCGATTTTCGAAAAACGACTTCCCGATTTTAAAAAAAATTTTAATTTTTTTTTAGCGGGAAGTTAAAAATTAAGCATAATGATTGTATAAAGCAAAATTCTTTCATCTAGAGCAGAATAGTGTATAGGCAATAAAATACAAATATATATAAAATTAAGTGTCAAATTTTTGCATATCTATGTGTTGAAAATGTATTAGAAACCATATTATTCATGAACTTATTTACCAATTTAACTGAGATAACTGATACTAACTTACAAATTAAGAAAGCTATATTACTGTTAATCAAACACTGTTTTTATAGGTGATTTAATTAATGTAAATAGAAATTTTGCTAGTACCTACTTTGAAAAAATAAGTTTATGAATATTGGTTGTTTTCGAACAAACTTTGTATATAAATGTACTTATAAAATAACCATTAATAAGATTGTGATTGTTAACAAACTACTTTGAGTGGATTGTTTGAAAATAAATTAATACGGTATGTTGCATATGTAGTTTTATTGTTATATCTGTACGTTTATGAAACCTAACCAGACGGATTTTAATTAAGAAAAGGAAACTAAAAATTTTATTTTAAAATAATTATCTATTACTTCGCAATTAAAAACTTCAAACAATTCGTGTCCAACCGTAACTGTGTGACTGACTCTCTTCATTTTATTCTCTTCATAGACATAGAAATCAGCAATCATATTTTTATTGTATTAATAATAATTTTTCAAGAAGCCCTGCTTAGCAAGTGATTAAATTTTCAATAAAATTTCACTTAAATTTAACAAAGTTTAATTATTTTTACCTCTATTAATAGGTGTGCTACACAGTCATTAATGCGTTCAGGCATTCATCTAATGAGATGATTAATATCCTCCTATACCTATAATGTTCTATACGTGTTCTATGGGGGAGACATAAGGGTATCTTGGGGCCCAGTACAACACATCAATCTCAGCTTGGTCAAAGTAGTAGTACTTCTGTTATATGAGGCCTGGAGTTGTCCAGTCATGTTACCTTTGATGAATACTAGAGATAATCTAGACTCAGAAGAAATTGAGCCCAAAACCATTATTCCAACAGTGTGATAACCATGCCAGTTTAACAAAAAACTAAATAATCACGCCACGTCACCTTTTTAAACTTTCCGTCCATAGTGCATGCCTAGACAAAATCGAGACTCGTCAATAAAGATTGTTGTTCCATTCCTAGTCCCATAATAATCGTTCTCTATGCCACTCAAGTCGATTTCGTCGATCTTTTGGACTCAGAGGTAGCACCCAATGTGGAAGTATGAAATAAACAGTTCAAAACTTCCAATGCGACGATAAACACTTCGAATTCCAATAGGCTTTCCATGTTCTCCAAACCACTGTTTTGCAATTGCTCTGGCAGTGGAAAAGCGACCTCTTAAAACCAGCAATCTTACAAGATATGTAAAATTTGATATCCAAAGGAACTATTATAGACAAAAAAATGTAATCATATCAAATAGTCAAGCAGCCATCAAAGCTCTGAACATAATCAGTTCAAACATGGTCTAGGCAAACTAAATGAACTATGTCAAAATAACTTTGTTACCCTCTTATGGGTTTCAGGACACATAGGAATAGAATGAAACGAAACAGCAGATAAGCTGGCAAAACAAAAAACTGAAACCCCATATTTGGGACCAGAAACATCTTGTATAATCAAGTAGTACAGTCTTAGAAAAACTAAGAAAAGAAGTAAATAGAGATAAATCCAAATACTGGAACGATCTAATTCTAGAAGGACTAAGACAATCGAAAACGCTTCTAGAAAACTATAACCAGAAGAGATCTTTCAGCTGTTAAAACCTTAGTAAGGAGAACCTCCATATTATAACAGGAATATTAACCGGGCACGGCCGATTAAGAGGACACACTAAGAAACTAGGATTGGTAGATGAAACAAAGTGCAGATTCTGTGAGGTAGAGAATGATACCTCAAAAACACATACTCTCAAAATGCATTGCATTACCTAATACTAGGTTCAGATACCTAGGCTCATACGAAATAGAAGAGAAAGACTTACCTAACTGGAAGCCCATAAGCCCAACGTTATTCTAAACTTTCTAAAAAAGATAGGACTAAAAGAGCTGCTATAAGTCTGAGGGAACATTAGAATAATAGCAAAAAAAGGGATACACAATAGATCGTATAGGTCGCAGGTGTATCTGTTACCTCTAGTTTATTTGCTCATAAGTACATACATACATAGGGGATTGGGGAAAGATTTCTAAATAATCTTGATGCAAGTATTTTTCGTTTATAACGAAGAGTATGCACACCATTTTTTAGTTATTTACATTAAAAACTGAAGAAAGCCCAGTACAGACTATCACTCCCTCTTTTGGGGGTAGGGGTAGATTTAAGAAAAAAAAAAATCATAAACGTATTTTTCCTTAGTATTAAAATATACCAACTTTTGGCTTTTTATCTTGAACACTGCGGAAATCCCAACACAATACTCACCTTCTCTTTTCAGGGGATGGGGGGCAGATTTCCAAAAAAATATACACGTATTGTTCGTTAGTTACAAAGAGTCCGCATACCAAATTTTAACTTTCTGCCTTGGATAATGCGGAATTTTCTATTCAAACTTTTACACCCTATTT
The DNA here is from genome assembly GCA_964028335.1 of Altica lythri. Taxonomy (NCBI): domain Eukaryota; kingdom Metazoa; phylum Arthropoda; class Insecta; order Coleoptera; family Chrysomelidae; genus Altica; species Altica lythri. The sequence goes on along the minus strand of OZ034805.1, from coordinate 53,397,520 downwards.
TAGGGGGAAGGAGCGAAGGAGAAATAAAAACTGACCAAAAGTAGCCTATGTCATTCTCTAATTTTCTAATATTTGTAGCATTTGTTAGCATACAGGGATTCTCTCAATCTTAGAAAATGGTCATTTGTATATAGACTTGTATTATTTTGTAATTACTGGTTAATTAATAAATAAATACTTTTTCTAATAAATAAATATTTTTTTAATAAATAAATACTTTTTGGTAGGTACATTACTTAATAATCACCCTGTTAAATATTAAGTTTTTTTTTCGTTTATCTACCTTTTGTTTTTGAATTTAATTTAGCTCTGCTTAGTTATAACTAAGGTTAACATATACATGTTGAAAATTACATAATATATTAGGTAAACATTTATAAATTTATTAGAATAAATCTGTTATCGTATTGTTACAATAAGAAATGATAACATTTAATAAAAACACTCTCTCATTTTGTTTAATTTACACTAAAGTCGACTGATAAACAATCATATCAGTTTTTGTAAAAATAAGTATTTATCTAATGGTACTCAAATATAAGTAAGTATAATATATTTAGTTTAAGGCTAATTATGCATTCCTTCAAAACGACGCGTAGAACTAAAACCTGTTAACAAAATGGTAAGTGATAATACAATTTTTTTGAAGTAGGTACATACGTCTTAATTATTATTTTTATAATTCCTACAGGCTGTAAGTTTTACGTACCGAGGACTTTGTGCTCCAGTGTTTACCATTTTTAATAAAGATCAGTAAGTACCTATACATATTTTATAGAAAATAATTTATGGAAACTCTAATTTCAAATGCATTTTAAGTTCATTATCACGAATGGAAATATCTAGAACACGTTAAGCGAGTCAGATCCAAAAATAATATTTTATATTGTGGGTTCTGATTCTGAATAATCAGCTTGACCTGAAATTACTAGTCATTTAATTTTTTAAATTCAATAAAAAAGTAAAAAGTAGGGCAGTAAGAAACCAAGAAGTTCAAGTGTTTTTATTCACGAATCGTTCAAACGTTCATTTGAGATAAATAAATAATAGTTTAAAAAGGATTAGAACCAACAAAGCCTGCATTTAAAATCAACCCTGTTTTAAATCCCAACGCTCTAACCTAACCCATTGCGCCATTAGATTGATATAGCAATTATGTTAAAAGTTAGTAGATACTTTCTAATTTGTTTAAAAAACTGTTTTTTCAAATTACTCGGACACTTTATTTAGGGTTCGTCAAACTCACGTTCAAAGTATCCAATACATAGATAGATAGAAAGATAGAGAAAAAGATAGATAGAGAGATAGATACGACCGAAGCTAATAAAATTAATATTAATATTAAAAATGTATATCCGTGAGTTATTCTATAATAAGTAATATACAAATTTTATTAGTTTTAGTGGTTTTAATATGACTGTCAAATTGGAGTCGAAAATTGAAAATTTTAATTTACCAACTATAGGTTGCGTAATTATAGTTTTCATTAATATTCTAAACAATTTCGGTTATTTCATCATTTCGTTTTTTCTGTATATATATTTTTTTACTTTATCAGTTTATATTTTCTTTTTAAGCTCTGTCAATACCAAAATTATTCCAGAATATGCGAAGTTTTTAGCTAACAATGGCATTGATGGAGTTTTGGGTAAGTAGTAAAGTAGTAATAGTTGAATAATCTTTATACAGGGTGTCCCAGAATTAACTACGGAAACTTCGTATACGTGTTCCTTGATGACAAATAAGTAGGGTCTTTCCTATAAAAAAAATTTTTTTAGAGACTCCTGTCAGAGTTATAACCCTTTAAAGAGGGGTGGTAAAATACGGTTTTAATTTAATATCTTCTGATTGGTCCAAGATAAAAAATTAAAAATTTGGGTAAACATCATTTTTATAAAGACGAATTTCTCCTGCCACTTTTCACCTGCCCTACCCCATTCTAAGGGTGCAAATCAAAGAACACCTCTTAATTTTTTTTGTAACTTTCTTAGTAATTAATATTTGCAATAACAAAAAATTATTTTAGGAAGTTTTGATTATTTAGAAACTTTTTTGTTCTTTGTCGTTTTTTGCGAAATCGTTTCGGTTTGGAGTAAAAAAATAAAAAGTAGGACCATGTCAATTGAGTATCGTGTATCGCGATCAAGTAGCGCACATTTGCAAAGTAGGTTATAACTCTGACAGGAGTCTCTAAAAAATTTTTTTTTATAGGAAAGACCCTACTTATTTGTCATCAAGGAATACGTATACGAAGTTTCCGTAGTTAATTCTGGGACACCCTGTATAGTTATTTTCATTATATAACAAAAGTATATATATTACTAGCGGACCCGGCGAACTTCGCACCGCGTAACACTAATGTTTTTTCCAATTTTTTTTTTAATTTTTACGATTCATTTTTTGTATTTTTTATTATATTTTCTTGTTAGTTACCAGTTTTTACTATTATTTATAGTACTTTGTAATTTATCAGTTAGGTATATTATATATTAACTGCGCCACCTAACGGTGGCGTCATAGTTCTTAGGTAAGTAAGTTTTGCTCTTTTAAATATATAAGATATCAACTGCGCAACTTTACGGTGGCGTCATAGTTCTTAGTTATGTAAGAATTACAGGTGTAAATTTATAACATCTCAACTGCGCTGCAAAATTTAAAGTGCTATAGGGAAAATCGCGGCCTCCGATGCACTATTTATAGGCACGCTGCCGCTGCCCCGACCGGCCAGTACCATCGCAAGCGCTACGTCCCGCAATTTCAAATCTTTAATATCTTCGAAAATATTCATTTAAATCTTGTGCTGTAAAGAACCATATAGATCTATATTAAATGAACAATGTATTTAAGCTATTTAATTGGATAAGGATTAATGCTGTATTGGTTAAAATCACTTCGAAAATTAGCCATTATTTGTCGTAAAAAGTAAATGACAAAAAAATGTTATTGTGGGATATCCATAAAGGATAGACATATACCATCGCGGAGTTTTCTGTAGACCTTTTCAATGTGTACAAATAATTAGTACATTATTTTAATAAATCTCGTAGGGTTCAGCTTGCGTTTGCAATGTAAGCGGAAAAAAATTGATAATTAACGACATCACATTATAGGTCAGTAAAAATAGCATTTAACTTTGCACTAAATTTCCGATCCAAATTTCTTTTTTTATAAGGTTTCGGATAACTTACTGAGTATAAAATCACAAAATGCTGACAGATCCAGGTGACGCTAGAGGCGCCATCTTGAAAAAACGTTTTCCGCCAATATCTCGGAAACTATGCACTTTAGAGCAAAAGTCATATTGACCATTATTATAGAAAATAAAATTTTGCATCTTTTGTTTCGAGCAAACTTTTTTGTAAAACTTACCGTTTAAGATTTATGGCCCATTTAATGAACCAATTTTTCGATAGCAGCCAATAACTATTGAAAGATTAGATTAACCAATAAAATCCATCAATCCATTTTTAAAGATCGGTTTATTCCCTACAACTTTTGTTTTAAACTTTTTTTTCTAATGTCCATAGTTTTTGAGTCATAGGACGTTTTATGTTGGACTACCGTGCGAAAAGTTGAAAATTTCAAGATACGCATAGAATATAATAGTACAAATTCAACAAATAAATTAAGAAAAATATCCCGATTGTTTATGTAGTTAACAAATAATAGTTCAATTTCTTACCTGCAATAGTAACAAACATTTTTTTTATTTTACTTAATTATATTTCGCTGCCGCGTCACCCGCCGAGCGTCGACATTTCTCCATTAAACGTCCTATAACTCAAAAAGTATAGACATTAGAAAAAAAAGTTTAAAACAAAAGTTGTACAGAATAATCTTTAAAAATGAATTGATGTATTTTATTGATTAATCTAATATTTCAAGAGTTTTTGGCCGCGATCGAAAAACCGGTTCATTAAATGGGTCATAAATCGTAAACTGTAGGTTTTACAAAAAAGTTTACTAAAAACAAAAGATGCAAAATTTTATTTTCTATAATAATGGTCTGTATGACTTTTGCTCTAAAGAGGTTAGTTTCCAAGATATCGGCCGAAAACGTTTTTTCAAGATGACGCCTCTAGCGTCACCTGGATCTGTCAGCATTTTGTGATTTTATGCTCAGTAAGTGATCCCAAATCTTATAACAAAAAAATGTTGGATCGGAAATTTAGTGCAAAGTTGACCCGAACAAACGGCTATTTTTACTGGCGTATTAGAAGCCTCAAAAATAACAGTATTCCTCCGCTATTTAATGGATGTTATTATACATATGAACCTTCCTCTTGAATCACTCTATCTATTAAAAAAAAACGCATCAAAATCCGTTGCGTAGTTTTAAAGATTTAAGCATACAAAGGGACATAGGGACAGACAAGGCGACTTTGTTTTATACTATGTAGTGATTAGGCTAAATAAAAAAATCGACAATCGTTTTTTTTTTTTCGAAAGTCCCACTTAAAAATCTTTAGACAGGTGTAAAAAGACGCCTGTGAAAATTTGAGATTTTAATATTAATCATTTGCGCTTCGCATATTTTTCCCTCTTTTTAAAAACATAGCCAATTTTTTTACTTTTTTGGAATTTTTTAACTTTTGTTCGTATCATTGGAGAGCTATTAAGATCATAACATATTCTTGTAGAGGTTTCTTATAATATTCGATAATTCTTGTCTTTTAAAAGATATACAATGTCAAGAATGAACCTACATATAAATTAAAGGTTTTTCCCACTTTTTGGCTGATCTATCAGAATTTTTTTCACAAGTGGTTCAAGAACATCGTCGTCGTTTCCTAGATTGTAATAAAAAACTCTAATAATAAAATAGTTAATTATCAATTTACAGAATATAATTAAAAATTACATTACTATAAAAAATTTAAAATGTTTTATTGTGAATATAATAAATAATAATTTAATGTTCGTCAACATTATTTTATAAACACTTTTTACAGTTCACGGTACATCTGGTGAAGGAATGTCAATGACGGTATCTGAACGAAAATCCGTCGTTGAAGAATGGGCAAAAGCAGTAAAGATAACCAAACAACATCTTATGGTACAAGTAGGCGGCTGTCCAATACCCGATGTTTTAGATTTGGCTAAACATGCAGAAGAACATGGGGTAGATTCTATCCTATGTCTTCCAGAATTATATTTCAAACCTAATTCTCCTAAGGAACTTATAAATTATCTTAAACCAGTTGGACAAGCAGCGCCGAAAACACCACTCTTATATTATCATATTCCTGCATGGACAAATGTAAATAGTAAGTAAACACGTAATAACAGGGTGCGTAATAACAATCAACTCATTTTTTTAATTCCTAATATATTTAATTTTAAAATCAAGTTAGTGGTTTTACTCAACATTTCGCAGATACTTAAAAAAAATAATATAGTTTTTCTGTAAAGCAAAATCAATTTAGATTTAATAAAGCAAATCGGACTAAAACGAACGCAAATCTCCAAATTGGTCGATTATAAATATTGTTTTCAAAAAATTTTAAATTGCTGTTATAACATTGGTTAATAATCATTAATGCAAATATGTATTCTTTTTTTAATAAAACTTAAATAAATGTTCGAAAGCGAGACTTTACTAGTTCAGAGAATGGAAGTGCGATTACAATAATAATTTTCTGATTGTAGAGAATTTTTTTTTAAGTACTCATAAATATTTTAAATAATTTATTAACTTTGAATGCGTAAATCTTTATGTTCTAATTCCGTACACTTAGTCGTTGTTATTTTTTTTTTACCAACCTAAATTAAATCATCTTCGAAAAGTCTGCAAAAAGCCATGGTAATTAACACAAACACAGAAAGATTCACTACTAAATGTACCCAACACTGTTAACATTTCACTATTTCTATATAACTAGTTCTCTCCCCAATAAAAAATTTCGTAGAAGAGAGAATCTTTGCAAAGAAATAGGGGTCGAATTAAGTAATATTAACTAGCAGACAGAATCTGGCTACTGTTTGATGGGCGGTTTTAAAAACAATAGGGGGACGCATGTAGCCCTGGTAAAATCAGAAGAATGATTGGCATTTCAATTTGGGTTGAATAAAGAGCACCCTTTTAGAGTACCTGAACTTTAAAATTAGAAGAAAAATGTACATAGCATTTTTCTTCAGATTCTTTGTTTTCGTTTCAACAATGTTTTTTTTTTAGTAAATATGGAACAATTTTTAAATCAAGTTGGAGACTTCATTCCAAATTTCAAAGGAATTAAATACACTTCAAATGATTTAGATGGTGGACTAGCTGCACTGAGAGTTAAAAATCGGCAATTCGCAGTTTTTCTTGGTGCTGATACGGTAAGAAAATAATAAATCATATAATTAAATTTAAAATTATTCATTGTATTTATATGTATTAGTTAATAGCACCAGCTTTTGCTGCTGGTTTCGATTCCATCATTGCCACTTCTTTAAATTTGGTACCGCAGCATTCTGTAGCTATTGCTAAAGCTATAAACGAGAATAACATCCAAGAAGCTAGAAGATTACAGGAAGAATTAACTGCAATAGTAGGTGTGATTACTAAAAATGGTAATAAAACGTTAATAGACAACAATCGCTTATTCTATTATTTTATTTCTTATTCTAGGTGCATGGGTTCCTACTATGAAAGTAGCAACAACTTTAGTAACACCAATCGATGTTGGAAAAGCAAGATTACCGCTTGTTAATTTAACTGATGAACAAATAGCTGAAATGAAGGCATCACTAAAAGAATATTCACTTTTGTAATCAGAAACCAAAATTAATATATGAATATAAAAATCCACTTCTTGAATAAATTATACACCTTTTTTGGTACACTTTAAAAAATTTAATAGTTATATTTTATCACATACGAGCTTCTAACTAAATGTTCGGACAACAGACAAATATTAATGGTATTGAAAAAACAGTATTAACCAATTCTTTAGTTGTCAATAAATTGCGATAGTATATTTTACTATTCTACAGATAAAACATAATAGCTAATGAAAGACTTTATTTGATGCAATTCCATGAACAAATCTATAAATTTTATTTATAATCATAACCGTAACTGCATTTATTTACACACACACATAAAAGGGCTTATATAAATAATATATACAAAAATTTAATCAATATAAAAAAAATTAATTGTGACGTAGAAAAAAATCTAGTTCTATCCCGTGGAAATAAAAATACTATAATTAGTCTAATCTATTTTCTAATTCATATTTTCCAACAACGATAAATCTTTTGAAACTCTGACATCTTCATCATCTTCATCTTCTTCCTACAAAATAATATTTAATGAAATGACGTATAATTTTCTTTGATCCGAAAGAAATCAGATCAAATAAGTGATGTTGGATCTCAGTTTAAAAAGAAAGGAAAGGGATCCCAAAAGTTGTTACACAAAAAATTAATATTAATTGACAGAAATCAGTTTAGAAATACTTACATCAAAACCAAAACAGTTTTCCATATCAGTCCCTGGTACTTTTTTATCTTCTTCTTCTTCTTCTTCTTCTTCGGGGTCTTCCAACTCTTGTTTGGTTGCTCTTCGCGCTGACTGTAAAGCCTTGATTACATCTTCATCATTTAGATCTAAAATTATTACGATATTTAAACACATTTTTTTTTAATATAGAATCACTTACCGTTGTCAGGTAATATACTCTCACTCAATAGCTCACCCCCACCATCACCTACTACCATTGCTTGCTCATCTCCATCTGCTAATTGAATTACTTCTAAAACTACATATTGTTGTCCATCCGAACCCTCTACTGCCATCATATCAATTTCTTCGTCTTCGTCTGAATCAATTCCTTGCACTACTTCCACCTAAAAAATTAAAATAATTAGTTTAGTTTGTTTATGTTGGCGTTTAAATTAATTTTTAAGGTTTTCTTAGAAATGATTAATCACTGCTCGATCCTCGAATAAGTTTTTCTATTCAGAGCGAATTTAAATAGATTTTTGATCTTTTTCTGTTAAGAATTTTGATTTTCTGTTATTAAACAAAGAAAAAGTTGTAAAATGATGAAAAGGTGTTATTAGGAAACAAAAACAAACCTGTTGTCCATCAATCATCTGGATTTTCTTCTGTCGTCCCAATTTTAATTCCATTTGACGTTTGACAATAGTAGGATCAGGATCATGTAACGCCATATGTCTAATTAAATTTCCTTTATGTCTAAATGTACGAGCACATTCTGGGCATTCATGAGTTTTTTCTCGAGGGGATGGTGGTACATAATGAGGATTATGATACAGATTTTGATGTCTTTTAAGCAACTGCTTCTGACGGAATGACTGATCACATTGGTCACATTGGAATGGTTTTTGATCAGTATGAATAAGCATATGAGACTCCAGATGTCGAGCAGATATTGAAGCGTACGGACACAAATCACATTTGTAGCATTTTTCACCTTCGTGTGATTTATTATGAAGCTAAAAAATTAAATGGTAATCTGTTTTAATACATTAGCGAAATTTTTCACAAAGATAAAATATTTTTAACATGGATACTTATTAAAATCGTTTATATCTTGTAATATGCATTTTAAAAATTATTTCTACTTTCCATATACTATAGTCAATTCCATTTTTAATTCAATTCGTTATAGTGGCATACCTACTAACTACAGAAGTTGGGCATATGGTATCGCTTAGTTTTTGTAGATATTGATACGTTCTATAATTTTTTTGTTCTATTATCAATATTTTCCGCAGCGCACCCGATAATAGTTATTTACGTAACGAGTTATGAAAAGTTCAATTTTGTTTAACGAGTGTGATTTTGCAGCAAGAGCGTAGCGAGTGCTGCAAATGAACACGAGTTAAACAAAATGGCGTTTTATAACGAGTTCCGTACAAGATTTTTTATAATTTTGACGAAATTCCATAATTAAAAAAAAAATAATTATCTAATAATAGTTAAAAACAATACATCTAGTTCTCGTGTTTATTTTGCATTGACACCTTTCTAATGACAATTCTATTTAATACAGATATAATTAAAAGGTAAGTTTCTGACTTAAATATTAAGTATATTTATTTAATTTTTTGTTTAAAATTATCTGCTTTTAAATATTTCTTTAATAAAGTTAGTATAAAATAGTTCTTAGTTGTTTATATTTGCTTTATATTTTTCGTAACTTGTTTTGAAATGAAGTTTTCAAAACTAGTTACGAAAAGTTTAACTTTTCAAAACTAGTTATGAAAAGTAATGACTTTCAAAACTGACAGCAGTTTTGAAAAATGTCACTTTACTTGTCAAAATTATAAAAAAGATTTTATCTACTCTACCTCATATTATGTATCAATTTTTAGTTCGTGAAAACTGTCATTATAGACAGCAGTGCGTGAAGGATTGAAAGTGTGCGTGAAGTAACAATGTATTTTAAATGGGATTTACTTTTTCGCACTGTTTTTGACACACCTTCATATAATCAAATATCCTTAGCATTCGCGTTGTCATGGTGTTGCTATGAGAGCATTAAATTTCAACAAAAGTTATCCTGACAGTGCTGTAGTTTAAATTTTTAAATTTGAATTTGTAATTATTTTTTATTTGTTTATCGTAGATAAAATATTGTATGAAACTGTGCGTGAAGTGTTTTTTGCGCACTTACGCGATATATAGCACTCGCTTCGCTCGTGCTCTAAACATCGCGTGCGTGCGCAAAAAGCATACTTCACGAACTGTTTCATAAATAACTATTTTATGACTAATTTTTCACACCTTGGGTTATATTATAGCATTTTTATTAGTGATCTCTATTATTTCAAAATGTAATTTAGCTATATATGTCACCCAGTCAAGATGCTGCTTTCTGATGAATTTTTAAAATTGGTCCAGTAGTTTTCACGTGAAAACATAACAAAAATACATACACAAACAAATTTAGATTTAAGTCTCATTAAGGATATCGGTTAAAATCAAATACTTATTTTCTGTAGTTTGTCAAATCTAAAGTATTGTTAAAATTCTGGTAAACAAGAAAGGTGTAGTGAATCCTTTATCTAAAAAACATGTACAAACTTACCTTGTAGCTATACCTATCTGGAAACGATTTTCCACACCGTTTACATTTTAGAGGTTTATCTGATGTATGTAATTTTTGTACATGAATTCGTAAATCAGTTTTGCGTCCACATGTAGTAGGGCACAAATCACATTGGAATACTGGTTTATCGCCAACTAAAAATTGAAGAAAAAAATATTATTCCAAACGTTTATATTATATCATACAAGACGAATTAATGTAATACTTATTTATTGAAATTAATTTTGTTAATAAATATATATACATATGTTTTAAAAAGTAATAGCTTCAAATACAGTAGTTCAAACTGTAAACATATTTCCAAGGAATGTTAACTAAAATAGTCACAAAAAACATGAACTTGGAAATGATAGTTTTGAACAGAAATAAAATAAATTTATGAATTTATTTAAATAAGTAGTTAGTGTATTAAAATTTATCATTCATAAAACGATAATTTGTCAAAAAAATTTTGAACTTAATTATTTTGTCAAGTAAAGATTAGTACTTCAAAAAATGCTAACTATTAATAAATCGTAACTGATTATATTGTTCTAAGTTTGTTTGAAGCTCTAAATAACAAAAATTATATTAAACCAAGTACATACTATTATGAGTAAGTTTATGAGCTTTTAAACTATTCGACTGAGTAAATCGAGCATGACAAATATCACATTCATACGGTTTCTCTCCAGTATGTATTCTTAAATGACGTTTAAGTTTAAAGGTATCTGGACTTGCATAGGTACAATGAGGGCACTGATATGGTCTTTCTCCAGTATGACAGCGGATGTGTCGTTTTAATTTCGATAACTCCACACTTGCGTAATCACATTCTGTGCATTTGTGAGGTTTTTCATGAGTATGGCGGTATCTCACGTGACGAACCAATTCTCCTAAAATATAAACATACAACTTTTAATGATGATTTAAGATTGTTTTATCGAATTTATACCTGAGGTGGTGAAGGCAGCTTCGCAATATTTACAAGCATGTGGTTTAGTTCCAGTATGAGTATTTACATGATTCTGAAGAGACGCTAAAGTTTTGAATCCCCTTTCGCAGACTCTGCACTTATGAGGACGTTCTTCAGAATGAGACTTCATATGTCTTGATAGGAGGTAGCGTTTCGGGCTTGTATAGTTACAATAGTTACACATATGAGCTTGTGCTACTACCTGAGATTTTCTTGGTAGAATTTTCACTATCTTCGATTTATCATCTTCAGCATCAGAATCTATCATATCTCCTTCTTCGGCATCATCAAAATCATAAACTACAAAGAAATTTATGTAATTTGTTTTTTAATAGTACAAGGAAGTGTAAAATAATACCTGCCATATCTTGTTCTCCATCACTTTGTTCTCCTTCCTTAATATCAGAAGGATCTTGTACTATAAGGACATAACTAAGTTCTCCAGAGTTGTTATCGGCTGGTACAACTGTTACTCTTTGATAAGCATTCCCAGAGTTGATCAGAATTTGATTATTCTCACCCTGCTGTATCATAGGCTAGCAAAAAAATACATAAGTATATCACAACAAGCTTAATATGAAATCAGATTAATTTAAGAATATTAAAATAGAAATAATCCCAAAACATTCAAGAAAGGGTTAAAAAAACTGGTATTCTTATCTGCTATTTGTTGTTATCTTGTTAGACCAGGAACAAAAGTAAAATTATATTGTTTTTGACTTCTACACAAAAAGTTTTCAAATCTTGTTGCGAGTTAAAAATTATAATTTTGAAATGAAAAGGATTGTTCTAATATTATCGAAGGGATTACAGATCTTCAACGAAATCCAACAAATAAAAAGACTGATTATAACGAAAATATAACTAGTGAGATCATGGATAGTTTCTGACATTGTTAGAATGTATACATACCTCTTCATTTTCATCTCCATCTTCATCAATGTCTTGATTGATGACATACTCATTTTGTTCGCTGGAATTCGCTACAGATGGCATTACTGTCATCTGATTTTGACCTTTCGCTTGGAAATAGTAATGACCTGATTGATCCACAAAGTATGTGCCTTCTTCTTGGTCATTGTCATTTTCTGTACCTACAAAAATATCGTAACTTTCACTTATTCAATAGCACCAAGGAATTCAGATCTTCTACATCTATTAGTTCTAAAATAAGATAAGACTAAATAGTCTTTTTATATATGGATCATATTAAATGAAGTTTATTTTATATATTCTTACACAGTCGTTAACAATGAAAAAATATACAAAGTCATAATAGGTCAAATATAAAGAACAAACGGGCTTTATGTTTAGGTTCTTTAAATATTTAGAAAAAGAAATTCATGGACGAATTAATTTTAATGAAGGTCTATCTTTTCTTCTAATCTCCAAAGGAACAGAAATTATTACTTATGATTCTTACTGCAGACTTGTATTAACAAAAATCTATGATTCATTGATTTATTTTAATAATTATAAAAAGAAAATCAAAACTAAAAAAACAATACATAGAATATATATTTAAATACTTTAAAACAACACCTCTGAGTAGAACTAATATTGCTAGTGATGTTCCCTGTCCCTGTAACACAGTTTAAAGCCTACACAATTTAAGTAACTAACGTTAATCACTGACTGTAGATATAGTCCGGGTTCCCACGTGGGAAAAAAGGCATAAAGAATAACCAGCTGAAACTTTCAGAATCGCTTAATTGCACTTAGACCTACAAACTTCCATAGCAACAATATCGATGGATGGGGCGTTTTTTCTTCAGCAGTGGTCAAACATGTCGAGAGTTATAACTCTCCCCGGAGTGATGGATAACCGATTTATTTTTTGTGAATCAACAGTTTTTTATTATTTTATGTGACCTACAAAAGAAGAGGGCGTTAACTGGTTATTTGTTAAGTCGTTGGCAGCCGTAACTATTACATGTTAAGCGCGTAGGCCCCGCCAAACGCCCTCCTCTTTTTGTAGATCACGTGTTTTATTATGTAGTAATAATAAAAAACTGTTGATTCACAAAAAATAAATCGGTTATCCATCAATCCGGGAGGGGTTATATCTTTCGACATGTTTGACCGCTGCTGAAGAAAAAACGCCCCATCCATCGATATTGTTGCTATGGAAGTTTGTAGGTCTAAGTGCAATTAAGCGATTCTGAAAGTTTCAGCTGGTTATTCTTTATGCCTTTTTTCCCACGTGGAAACCCGGACTAATATTAATATTGTGTAAACGTTAGTGCTTGATTTTAAAAAGATTTATATTTATACTTTACGGTTTAGATTAGACAATTGCTTTAGTTACAGTTTTAATGTAAAGTCACCTTTAGAATACGATCCTGTAGATCTAACAGGTTTAAATGATACGTTATTAACTTACTGACAGTTTGATATCATTAAATAGAAAAACCTACTTTGCACATTTTTTTAGATTAAAAAGAAATAGCTAAGACTCAAGTTATAAGCTTTTTGAATCAAATTCTAAAATGTGTAATTTGTCACTTTCATAAACTGAATCAAAGTACATCTATTTGATACAAATAAAATTATTGGTTTCTAATATAATATTAGAAATAGTCAAAAAATTTGAGAAGTGTTTACAATTAATATAGCATGGTATCAATTATCAGCTCTTCCGATGAAGTTGAGCCTCCAATTTATTTATTGTAAGTACCTATAGTATCATTACTTTAAACAGTCATAATTATTAAAAATAGTATAAAACCATTTCAGTTCGTATTAGCAAGAAAAGCCAGAGGAAGCTTGTGGCCAGGAATAAAATTAGGTTATTCAACAACTGCATATAATAGATATAAAGTCTACTTCTTTAAGAGCCATTCTGTGCTAGATATCATGCCAAAAAATTTGATAATTGATTTCAGTATATTACTGGATGAAGAGGTTAGTTTTCGATATAAAGGCTTTAAAAAAGGGGTTGTTGAATCTATCAGACAAACGAAACTAACACCTTATTTCTATATACAAACTCGAAATCAGTTATACAAAATATCATGTAATGATATATATTTAAATAGAAATCAAACTACAGCATTATTTAAAAAATACCCTGTCAATAAAAAATAAAATATGAAATTAAAAAGTTAGCTTACCTGAGCTTGCTTGAATAGACGAGTCTCCAACAATTTCTTTCTGAAAACCAGCCAAATATGATTGAATTTCTGTAACACTTTCTGAATTCTCTTCTAGTTTGATAGTTGTGCCTTCTGTGAAACTCGCAGACATTTTGGAGCATTAAGAAATACTCGAAACACCTATATATTCACAAAATTAACTATTACATTTCACTATTTAGTAACCACAATCCGATAACGTTTTAAAAACTTTACTTCGTTAATGACCGACATTAACTGGATTTGATGGCATATAAGGGATGACGCCATATTAGTGTTTCTAGACTATGGATCGAGAACTTCTTTGGTTTAATAATAATTTATTTGGTGTTATTTTCAATATAAATTGGTTTTTTTAATAAAAGTTATCAAATCAAGTTAAGCGCGCTGGATGTAGGGGGCATTTCAATAAAAATTTCTACAGTTTAGCACCGTTGGCGCTGTCATCAACGATTTTGAGAAACGGATGATAATGGCGCTCCCAAATAAAGTGGCATTGTGACAGAAGCATAATTATTTTTAACATTTTTGAGTCTATTAGAACAACTATATGCGAAAATATGTTGTTGTATGTGCAAAATTGTACGTACAACTGTTTAAATATTAAGTAATTATAAAATTAATCTTCTTACCTTTAACTCCAAGAATGTCCTGTGAGGGCGTGTATTTCAATGGCTGCGTCTTTTTGATCGAAACAGAGATGGCGAGGCTAGCGTGACTCCGAATGGAAATTTTGCGAATAGATGGGAGACCTATCGCGCATCTGCTTCAGTATCTTTACCAATCATATTTATTCTCTAAATATGTGCGTTTGTTTGTATTTTTTACAGGTATTAGAATTACATGATTTTTCATGTGAAAGAAAATTATAAAATATAGAATACATCTCAAGTTTGCTTGCTACAATTTTTAGATCATTCTTATTTTCTATATTTTTTAAATACATTAGTTTTAAAAGTTATCAGTTTTTAAGATGATCTGATTACACTGATTATTAATCAGTTTCGGATCCTGATCGTAGACTTAAGAATCTGATGAAATAAAAATGTCTTTTGACTGCCAAATTTGTAAATATACAGTTTCTGTGATTAAAAATAAACATAAAACGTACTGTTTTTGATACTACTTTTGTTAACTCAAAGTTTTTTGAACTGTAAAGTGTATAAGTATGAAAGGAAAACAAAGTGATTGATGCATTGTGGCAATTAATTATTAATAAAAGATATATTTATGAATTAGTGATGTAAAATTTGGATTCAAAATGGCAGATTCTTATTACCAGGTAAAAATATTTTAACTAATAGTTTAGATGCATAATATATACGATGCAGTATTTTCAATACTTTCTTTTTAAATTAAGCACATCCGTAATTTCAAGGCTAAATTTCTCGTATAGGTCACGGGAACCTAATTATAGGTACTGCCTCCGGAGAAATCAAACTATGCTCATTATTTTACTTAAGTACTTACTATTGTAGAATTTGTCTGAAAATCTGTGTAATATCTTAATATTTAAAACTGGATCATACTGAATTTTTGTAATGATTTGTCCAAAATTAATAATATTCACTGACCATAAAAAACCCATTGGCATTTGAGTCCAAAAATGGTCATGTCCTAATTTTTTTGTTGTGAACTTCTGAAAGACAATTATGGAAATTTCTATTTAATGGTTTGATTAATACCTTTATATTTTAAAAAAAAGTAAATCAATTACATTCTCAAAAAATATACATCAGCTTTATTTTTAATGTATTTCATATTTAATACTTTACCTTGATCAGGTTATTATCTAATCTACTGGGTATGATTCAAAAATCTCTAACATTACAGGTATTATTTAGTATTAAAAATAGCTCAATTTACAGAGATTGAAATTAATACAGTCTTTAATCTTTAAAATATTTATATTTTGTAGATAGAAAATAGTTTCCAAAATCTGTAGTCTTAAACCAAGGAGAACGGTTAATAATCTCATTATTTAAACTAGATTACAGTATATAGCTGCTGATTATATTGTTTGTTTCATAAAGGAAGTAGTTAGATGCATATATCCTTTTTAAAATAAAAGGGAGATTTAACAATAGAAATTGTGCAATACCATTTAATATCACCCTGTACTGTTAAAAATATGTATCGCGTTTGTACCGTCTTTATTAATCAATATAAATTATATTCTCATTATGTTATCATTTTTCTGTTTGACATATTACCTGATTAATCCTTTAATAAAGTAATGTTATCTCATCTGTTGTATATCAGTAATCCATACAATTTAGTTAAACATTCCATTATTACTTTTAGATTAGTAAAAACATATTGTATTAAATCATTTTAATCGCTTTCTGATGGTATATTCCTCGAACGCAAAAAATACCAAATTCATAATCAAAAAGTACATAAAATAGATTAGTGCAACCAAATTATTAGTTACTCAATGATTTTCAACTACTTAAAATTATTTCTACTCATGTAATTTGGCACTGAAAGTGCTACTATTTTTCTTGAATCGAGACAACAAAAAATTAAAAAAGAATTTATAAAAATATCAATAATCTTCTTATCATTGGATATTATCATTTGTAGATATTACTATCAGGAATTAATAATTAATATATTATCATTCGCAGTCACTTTAAATGAACATATGTATTGACAGGTTCAAAATTTAAGATTGTCATTTACCTCATTATTTATCATTAAAATTATAATAAATACATAATGTGGAAGTGTAATCAGGGAAACATTAGCAGTGATGATGAACTAGAAGTTAGTATTCTAAATTTTCCAAACTAAAGTTTCTAAATAGTTACTCTTATTAGAAATAGCTAAGTAGAACAATGCAAATCTTATAGTAAATCTTGATTTAATTTTAACAAATATTTAAATATATTTATTTGTTAATTTTTGTTAATTTATTATATAGGTATATTTGTTACAAAACAATGCTCCAGGTATGCATTTTTTAAGTTTTACGATTATAAATACACATCATTCGTAGATTAATAGAAATATATTTCGGTTATTTAACGAATCTATAAAATATTTTCATTCATTTAAATGTCGATTTACTAGTTTTAGAAAATGCTAAGGTGAGAGGGAGAATTATTATTTACAAATACTTTTATCCGGTATTTTTTACATTAGATTTCTCTCAGATGGGATTTTAATAAATACTTAAATTTTTCCCACTTGATTTTACTATTGTATTCCAGTAATCGTATATTATGATTTAAAAATTTTTTTAGTATTTCCAGTAAGTAAATAAAAACAAAACTTTTTAATTATTTAACTTTATATATTTGCAATAACTGCAAATTGTTTTATTTAAAAAAATAGGTAATCACAAATTTTGTATATTGGGTAAAATAATATTTTTAACAAATGTATGTCAAATAAAACATTGTTTTTGTTTTTATTGATTAATTTTAATAACGTTAATTGTAATGAATCAGTCTCGAAAAATACATTACTTAAAAATGCTTAAAATTTCATTTTTTTGTACAAATTGTACCGCCAAATTATTAGCATATTTTAATTAAATAAATATTGAATTTTATTTTGTTTTAGTGTATAAATTTTACTTAGTTTGTAAATTGCATTATTTGGAACATTTTGATCTTTCTGATAAGTAATATTTTGTTATTTTTTTATAAACATTCACTATTCAGTTGTGAAGTTTCAAAAATAAATAACATTTACTGTAACTCCAGTTTTAGAATGATACAATATCTTGTATTTAATGTAGCAAACGTATACTGTGGTTGATGATTGTTACAAAGGTACCTGAGTTTGTTGTAATATTTTTGTAGTGGAACTGTGCCCATCAAAAGTGATGGAAAGATGAATAGAAATAAAAACTTATAGTGTTATTATTTTTAGGGTGATTATATTAGACATCCCGTTATTTACGAGTTATCTCATAAATATGGAATTCCCACCGACAATCTCGTGGAATCACAATTGCGTATGAAGCTCGAAGAGTTAAAAGAAATCATCAGACGCGAGATCAGAAAAGAATTGAAGATCAAAGAGGGCGCAGAAAAGTTACGGGGTGTTTCCACTGATAGAAAGTCTCTTAGTCATGTTGCTACCATTGTTAAGAACTCTAATTTTAAATTAACAGAACTGAAGAATGAATTAAGTGAATTGGAGTCTCAAATAATTCTTACTCAAGGACAAAGTACACCGTCTTTATTAACCTCAAATGGAGGTGAGTATTCAGAGCTGCTAACTTTTTTAAAATTATGGTATTTTGGGTTTTTCATAAAGAATAACAAATCCTCATAAATTCTTACATAATTTCATAATTTAAAAATTATTCAGCGATAAAGAATTTTGTAAATATTTGTATCTTTTTGATTCTCAGTTTTTTACACTAGATATCTTTATATCCCATTCTTGGGATCTTGTATAGTACTTCTACAATAGATTTTTGTTTTTGTTATAGATTCGTTAAATTATTCTTCATTGGCAAATCATAATATGGATAAATGCAATGCGAATTTGTACAGCAGAATAGAAAATTTAGAAAAGCAGTTGAATATTGAATTAAAAGTGAAACAAGGAGCAGAGAATATGATTCAAAGCATCACAGGACGGGATAAAAAACTTCTATCAGAAGCTCAACAAATGTTACAAGACTCAAAAAAGAAAATCGAATATCTCAAAATGAAAATTACTAAGGTATCAGTAATAATTTATATGTATTTCATTATATTTTTAAGTTTTTCCAATTTGAATTTCATAGGTTTCTTCCTTAACCAAAGTAGGTTCAAAGTTGAAAGTTCAAACTCGCTAAACTTTGTATTTATCAAATGATATCAACTCAGTTTGAACCTGTTTTCTACTGTCTGGTTGTAATTACGGTAAAAAAACGTGTGGAACACCGGAGAATTTCTTTGGAATCGAAATTTTTAAAGATATCTGATGTAGTCGAAAGTGTGGACAGCGAATTAAGGAGACAAGGAGAAGTAGGTGGCGCTGGCTTTCTTGAAAGTGAAAGCAACGAGATATACAGACCAGGAGAACTTCCGTTACTCATTTTTGTGGCGATTTGTCTTTGGCAACATCTCCTCCGAATCTACTATTAAAAGCTTCGTTTTAAAAAACTTTCAAACTTCTATACTTAAGTGATTTTATTGTATTAAGTTAATTTTTACTAATTTACAACTGGTTATATTAATTTATGCCATCTAGTTTTAATACCGGGTTGTGATTCCAATTTTATTAAATTAGTGTTACTAATATTTTAACGTAGTATAATATTGGTTTGATTTTTTTGTTTGAAATTTTAGTTAAAACATGATATTGATTCAAAATCAAGAGGTTCCATACAAGATTTAACAGACAACGGGGATTTGTCACATGGTGAATTACAACCCCTTTTAGATGATAGAATAGAAGATTTAAAACATAGGTTAAGAGTTGAAGCAGCTGTGGTTGAGGGTGCCAAAAATGTTATTAAACTTCTACAAAATAATAATAAGGACAAGAGTGAGAAAAAGGCTCTTTCAGAGGTAAGAATAATATCTAAATTAGTAATATTTATTCATATACAATTTACAGTGTTAACATGTAAAATAAAATAATTTACCATTTTTTGTCGTGCTTAGGTGCATTTTTTTATGCAATAAATTTCAATTCTGTAAATTCTTTTGTATAAAACTGGCTAATTTTAATTTTAAATTAGTCAAATATATGTTTTGTATAAAAAAACATTACTGTAAATATTTGTTATATTTTTTGGACATAGCAAACTAAGTGCATAATTTATTTAATATGTTTATTTTTAATCGCGTTAAAAAACTGTTATTAATATACACGTTTATTATAATATGTTCACAGTTTAAATAAATACAGACTGCATATCTATTTTTATTACATCTGTTAGTTAAATGTTTTTTGGCAAATGTCGACTACTGTATTCTTATTATTTCCTAAAATATGCTAAAATGTAGCGGGTAAGTTTTGATGTAGGTGCAGCTTTTAATGATACTTAAAAGTGGGAGCAGTGAATGGGAGAGGCAAAGAGGACAGGAAGCCTCAGTTTATTAGAAAGTTAAAACAACAAGAGATAGACAGGCTGTTACTAATTTTTGTGACAATTTTTCTGTCGGAACACTCCTTGCAATCTTAATTAAAAGCACTGCTTTAATATAGTTTAAGATGTATATATTTAAAAAATCTACAGTGACTCACGAAAGTTTCCGCCAAAGTAACAGTTCGCAAGTAAATGGGGCATTTGACGAAGAAATAAAAGACGAGAAATTTCCAAAAAAATATATTTTATAGAAAGAAAACAGAAGAACTAGGATATATAATATAATTAGAAAAAAATAACAAAAAATAAAAATTCTACCCATAATTAACGAAGGTCAACTGTAAAAATCACAAAAGTTTCCGCCTCATTCTAACCAACTGAAAAAAGATGAGGCAAAAAAGTTTCTAATCGAATCGACTAGTGTTTAATTGACTACTTAGCGGGTTGTACGTCGTAAGATCGGTGCAGGAAAGGCAATATTATAAGAGAAAAGTCAGTTTATTATTTATTATCAAGCTAAAGGTTCGGCGGCTCCGTCAAGGCTCGGAGTTCTTGATGCAATACAGAGAAGAGCAGTTCGACTAATAAACGACACCAGTATCACCAAAAACCTAGCCCCATTGTCCCACCGAAGAGCAGTAGCTGATCTTTCCTTGTTTTACTGATACATAAACGGATTTTGCTCAGAAGAACTCGGCTCTATGATGCCTTCACTTGTCAGACCAGCCAGAGCAACACAACGTGCCAACTCCATGCACCCTTATACTGTTCGATACTGGACATCGAGAACGGATCGATTCGATCGTTCTTTCATCCCCAGGGTCATCCTTAATAAAAAAAAAATAATATGAAAACAAGTACCATAAAAGACATTATTTTACGCTTTAAAATGAGGATAGAATTAAGAATAAAGAAAGACAGGTCGGCTAAAAAGATAAAGTCGCGTGAACAACAAATTGTATTCCGAAAAAAAAAATCCAAAACCAAGTGCGGCAGCTCTAACCGCAGAATACTATAAGGAAACAAAGAAATAAGTCAACCCCCGAAACAATTAGTGAAAAAAGCTGGATATAATGGTCGTATTGCTCGAAGAAACCCATTCATAAATAAACGCAATTGCAAAAGAGTATGTTTTGAAGTGGTAAGTTGGTGGCAAGTTGTGTAATATTTTGCGATGAATCAAAATTCAACGTTTTCTCCTTTGATGCAAAAGAAATGGTGTGGCGCAAACCAATTGCAGAGGTGGGCATCAAAAATACGACAGTCACAGTTAAATATAGCGGTGCACATATTATGAATTGGGGGTGTATGGCGGTATCAGTCGTTGGAAAACTGGTAGAAATAGAGACGACCACGGATAAGACAGTCTTCTTTGTGTCAGGTCCAAAAATGGCTTCTTTACAATTATCGCAATATTGTCAAAACTGCGGCTCGCTCCTCTGATTTTAATGTGATTGAGAATGTTTGGGATCAACTAAAGCGACGCATCCGGAAAACGCTAATAAACTCAAGAACTGAATTGACTCACTGGTTGAGGGCGGAAGGGCCGAAAATCTCCAAGAAATATACCGCAAAGCTAGTCGCGAGTATTCCTAACCGACTCCAGGTTGTAATAAAGCAACGTAGCTATCGCGCCAAATATTATATACAAAGTTGCAAACCTCTATTTTAAACCCTTAGGCGTGGAATTTAAAACAATCCTTTCTTAGCACACCACTACGTAATAAAACAATTTAATCCTTCAATTTTCAATCAGTCGAAAATCTAAGAAGATTTATACAAACTTTTATGCCCTTAGGGGTAAAATTTATCAAAATCCTTTCTTAGGGGATGCCTAGGTCATAGTAGCTATATGCATGCAAAATCTCAGCCAGATCGGTTTAAAATTGACAAAGTTTTATACAAACTTTTATTTCCTATTTTGTCCCCTTGGTGGGGTGGAATTTATGAAAATCCTTTCTTAGCGGATGACTACGTCATAACATCTACCTTCATGCCAAATTTAAACCCGATCCGTCCAGTGGTTTGGGCTGTGCGTTGATAGATCACTATGTCAGTCAGTCACCTTTGAGTTTTATATATGTAGATTGTTATTTAAAAGCGTTTCAAGAAGAAAATTTTTCAATTGTTTACAATTAGGCAGAAAATTTGTGATGTTCATTTTCGTTAATTGTTTGTATTTCGTCGTCAAATGTCCCATTTACTTGCGAACTGTTACTTTGGCGGAAAATTTTGTGAATCACTGGAACACGATAAGGGCAGGTTCTACAATCATACCCTAATGTGTTTTGTTCTAACAATTAATATGAATTTAGTAAACAAAAAACACAAATCTCGAACGCCTCTCGTTTTAGATTATTTGAGAACTTTCTTGCCATTTAAAAGAGTTTTATATTTCTCTGTTTATTACTATTAGTCCAATTTTATATTCAGAATTAAATTAAAACATTCATATTATTTATGAGAAGACACGGTTATAAAAAAGTAATTTCAAAGACCAAAATTTTACAAGGTCTCTTAATACTTGTTTTGAGTGCCAAATCGTTTGAAATATGTACACCTGTGAAGAAAAGTAAAAATGACAACGCGGCACGATTGTATATTTATGTGAATAAAACGTAGGTAGTTTTGACTAAAATTATGTTACATAAATTTTAGAAACTTTGCCAAAATTTTGTTCAGTTTACATTTAAAATGACGCAGCGTTACATCGATTTCTAATCGCGATTTTATTATTAATATGATTGCTAATCGTTCTTTTACAAAATCGTTTTTAAGGTTGTTTAACTTGGTTTTGTGTAATGTTTGTTTGGTGCAGTTTAGATATATTTTAGAATATTCAAAAATAATATTTTTTTAAAACGATATTTAATTTATTGGGAACTTTTGATAATTTATACGCCTTATTGTTTTATAAACCAGATTGTTTTATTTTTTCTCTGAACTGCTACAGAAGTGATATTATTAATAAAAACATTTAGTTGTTCACTAAAAGAATTTGAAAATCAAATTCAAAATTAATCTGGACATTATGCATAAAAATATTAAAAAGTTTATACATAGTTTTTCCCGCGGATAAATGAAATTTAAAACACTAAATATTTGCAAAAAAAGTGAAAATGGTTAAAAATGGCAAGAGTTTTAGGTTTTCATTGACTACAATAAATAAATTTTACATCGACATTTATATTATATATTAATTTAATGATTTAATCACTTTTTCTAATGAAGTTCTTCAGTATTATATAAAATGCTTAAAAGTTCAATTGTGTTTAGCAAGATGTCTTCTTTCTGAAAGAAAATATAAAAACTTAAAATAATCAGCATGGATCTTTTAAAAAATCGTGCTTACCATTTAATATTTAAAAAACAACGGTAAGGGTATAACGTGATATACCTTGAGATAGAATCAACAAATAAATAATGCTTTTCCAATAAAACATCTATTAAGTTTAAGTTTCATTCACAATGTAAATTGTTCAGTATCTTAGTGATGCAGATAACAACTGATATTTAAATTTAGCTCGGATATATGTCTTTTGTAAGTGCTAAAACCGAAGTAAACATATGGGATTCGTAAATCTAAAAATATCCAGCCTGTTGCCCCGCTGACGCAACAATACTGTTAAAAATTGCCACACTGGTGTTAGTGAACTGATGTGACTTTTATCTCGTGTTGATTTCGGAGTGAAAATGAAGAAAAAGTTTAGTTGTTAACATGTATAGTACACCTGACCATCCTCAGCAATGGTCAGTACATGCGGAGTTTACTATTAGTCATCCTGGTATTAGTGATCCCCAAAATCCACCAAAAACTTCAAGTGTTCAAGATGAGAAAGGAGTGCGGATGTTGTATAGTTGGACGGGTAGTAATAGCAGTGAAGATGCTGATAAACTGTGTGGTTTTCAGAAAGGCAATTTATTTTTTACATCAACACCGCCTGCAAATAAAACACTTTTAAACGTAGCTACTCAAGATTCTGCTTATGGAAGTGATCTTCATTCTGCGAGTTCTTGTAGCTCGACCTTCCATCCATTTAATAGAAAATGTAAAAGTACATGCAATATTGTGCTTTCTCCCGGTGATAAAAGATCAGCTGTCTGTGATAGAACACAAAGTTTACGATGTCAAACACCATCATTATGTTGCGATAAAAAATCGGACGGTTATTATGGTTGCGGTGATCCATGGTGTCATCATCTACAATACAATGATGAATTTTCGACATCACGAAAAATTTCACCAGTCCGAGAAGCATGTGAAGATTTTAATATAACCGATACTTGTGGTGAAACCTGTCCAATTTGTAATCCTATCAATAAGAAATCTGTTAAAAGAGACGTATCGGTTCAAACCTACGAGATGGTAAATAAGTCTACTTCACCAATGTTAAAACAATCTGAGAGGGAACATGATATTGCATCTGGAAAAAGTAACAGTAAACTGAAAAGAAATCGCAATATCGGATCTAATCAAAATCGTAAATATTCAGTTAGAAGTTCGTCTTCACCAAGTACCGTTAAGAGAGATAAGTCTGAGGTAAATAATTTTTGTATTTTTATATAAAAGTATAAAGTTTGAAAATTCTGTAATATTTAAAAGTTGGTTAGTTCTGAAAGTTAACCAACTGTTTTTTTTTTATTTGAAACACGATATCTATCTAAATTTTCAGAAAATAGACGAAAATTATCAAAGATTTGTAAGATCTGTAGATTTTACACTTTGCCTTAATTATCTTGATGCAATAAATTCACAATTTCACAAAAAATGTAACGTGCAAGGCGATACAAGAAAACGTAGTTTTATTTTAAGTTGCTGAAAATTTTCATAATTTGTTATAAACCTGCTATTGTTCATGTTATTGTCAATTGATTATTTGTATGTGTTTAAATGGATTCGAGAATAGTTTAGATTTAAAATTTGATCCACTATAAAATGTTTTTTGATTAATTTTTCACAAATTCGTGTATTTCGACGGTAAAGTGACAGTACCTCCTTATTGACATTTAATGTTCCTAATACAAGGCGGTGTAAGTTAATTTATTTTTTCAACGATTGATAGCTAGGTTGGGTAGATGGCGCTGTTCTGATTTCCAGATTATTCAACATCTAGGGTGCGGGAAAATTCGGTATTTCGATTTATAAATTAATAGAAAAACGAGAAAATGGAAAATGGTCAAGAAAAAAAAAAAACGAAAAAGTTGCGAGAAAAAAGAATAATAAAAAAATACTTAAGACAAAATCGTTAATATGAAAAAAAAAACGAAAAATCAGTCTTAGGCGGTACGAAGTACACCGAGTCAGCTGGTTTTTTTATATATATTTTTATATTTGAGGATAAATATAGTTTCGATTATGAAATCCAACAACAATAGATGTGGGTTATTAGGTGCTTAAAACTGAAATAGATATATAAAATGTCAACCTTATGATGTTTATTCGACATATTTTTCTATTTATACAACTTTTCCTGATCACTTTCGATTTTCACGTGGCAGTTCTCGTGCTTTAAATCACGCTTCGTAGGTCATATCTTATTTTCTTAATAAATTTACTGCGAGTTTGTAATAATCAAAAATTGATTAAAATAATCATCGTAAAAAAAGAAAATAAAAAAAAGAAAACTTTGTATTTGTTGGACTGATCAAAAGAAGCTATGCTTCTACTGTGCATTTTTAATTGAGTTATCTTTCATTAATTATTCCAATTTTTTGGTTTTTCTTGATATAATTCAATAACAATTTTACACATATAAGTTTTTCCACAATTTTTCACGATATTTAAACATTATTCCTGTTTTTTAGAGAATTTTTTTACATATTCTGGGATTTTTAATTTTTTTTATTTTCTTTTTTTCCAATTCTTCACGATTTTTCACCCAATTAAGTATTACATGCTTTTTTTTTAAATTCGGCACCTTTGCTAGAATACCCATTAGAAACATAGCTTAAAAACATAATAACTTCAATTCTGTATAACTATACGTATCCGGTGTATGTTTGTAAAAATAAGCTGACCATCTGAGGAACTATGGGTGCGTGTCTTTTCTGTTATTCTTTTTTTGTCGCTTTTTCTACATTCAATACATCCGCAAATCCGTCTCATAAGAAGCATAGCTTCAAAAAATCTAAATTCTTGAAAATTTAAATTCGATGTCATAAAAATTTTATCCTGATATTAAATATTCAGAAATGTTGTTAAAATTCAACAGAATTCGTGTTAAATTCATTAATCTGCAAGGTAAGAAACTTATGTCAACAGTTTTCAAATTAATGGGTGTTTATCAAATTTAATTTTTCTGTCATTTATAACATATTTTCTACAATCTGTCTACTAATTGTAAAGTTAAAAATAGAATTTAACTCAAATATTTGAAATACTTGGGAAGTTGGGAAACAACTAGTCTACAAATATCGGATGGAAACGAAAATAGATACATAATGTTAAACTTCGAATAATTAAGTTTTGCTTCCTGATTTAATATATGAATAAGCAAATTATGATCCGATATAGAGCGGAAAATTCAAACTTTATTACTTTGTTCCTATTATATATTCGTATATATTATATATTCGTATATATAGATTATTTAAAACTTTATTTTTTTTATTATCAGGATCTCCATAGACTGAGCCGTTCACGCAGTTTTAGAGGTGCATCTAAATCAAACGATAGCAAAGGTTCCGGAAGCGATAAATCTGATTCATCAAAAAAACCACGTACAATTCATATAGATGTGTATTGTACAGGAACCGAAATTGAATCAGATACCAGTTCATCATCAGAATCGTCTCGTAGTAAATCCGTTTCAACTCCGCAAACAGTCTTCGAATCTAAGAAAATGTGTATCACTCATAAAAAAGGTGATGATAAAAAATTACCACACTATTTGAACAAAACTAATGAAATCAGTACATATTTAGAGAAAAATGATTCTGATAATGATGATAGTATTAGTACTGCATATCCATCGAAAATAAGTTCTTATTCGACAATTGGAAGGTCATTATCGAGTATGTCAAGTTTTCCGAATTCAGTAACACCATTCACGATGTCGAGTTGTACTGTTCCGGATTATGAATCTTCTGTTGGAAATACTTCATGGAAAGATACTTTTTCAGATATAGATAGTTTAATTCATAGCCACTCTAGCATTCCTCAAAATGATAGTTTATATTTTATTCCGCAACGTATTGATGAAGAAGTTAGTAGTACTTGTGGTTCACAAAAAATCACTAACACCAGTACTACAAATAGTGTAAATTTAGCACCAAGTGACAGTTTCGATTATGCCGATTCTGAGGATAAACTCAGAATAAAACGAATGGAGAGAATGTGGAAAAATAAATTGGTCCAGCATTATAATAGTAACAAAAAAATATTACAAGAACAAGAAAAGTTGCAAGAAGTTGTTAATAAAAGACTGCGCAAGATGAATGTCTCTAGAGATTCAGATTCTGATGCTAGTGATGGTTCTGAGAAAGGTTGGGCTGTATTAAATCAAAAAACTACAAATGTTTTAACTAAATCTAGTTCCCAAGATTCATATCCGGTAATGATAGCTGATATAAAACATACAGAATCATTGCAACAGAATACAGAATCTAAGTCTTCGATTTGCATATCACCAAGTAACGTAATTATAAAACAAAAATTAAGTGTGGATCCCTCGTTAGGTTCCCCGTTTACAATAGTTCCAGGAGTTTACACTGAACCCAGATCAATAGCAAAACGTTTTGGACCTGTTATTACAGTGTTTAAAAAACCTGGGCATCATGTAGGTCCTGCAAAAAATCCTAATTGCTCTTGTGACCATTGTAAAAAATATTTCGAAAATATGAGATTTAGGAATCGTACCGCTTCTGTCGGCGATACACCCCAGTCTCCTCCATTATTTTTGAACTGGAAAGGACTTAAAAATAGACGTTCTAATAATTATTAATTGATAGTGTGTTTGTTGTTTTTAAGAATTTTTTAATAGCTGCTATTTATTAACTGTGATCAGTAGATGCGTATTCTTAAATTAATTATCAATGGAACGAAAAGGTAAGATATGTGTGTACTATAGTTGTGAAATAAACATTTAAAAATTATTGTTTTTCTTTGAATGTATTCTTTTAATATGTAACATACGAGTCATTTTAACTGTTAATTTGTGACCGACCATTAAAAAGCGATTAAGTCTTTAGGAATCCAAAAAGATTCCTATTCTTTAGTTACCTTTGTCCCAAAAGGTTTAAAAATAGTCCATTTATTGAGGCTAAAAAAATACCTCCGAAATCTATATAACTGCTTTAGGTAAGTTTTTTGTTTTTAAGTGGTGAATACTACACTTTATTGAAGAAACTGGAAAAAATACGGATTCAATTATTTTATGCACCTTAAGCTTGTTTATTCGTATAAGGTAAATATTGAAATGTGTTTTTTAATATCAAAATTAATTTGTTTTAATGCTAGTGAATATGACATTAGTTTCATTGTTCTTTTTTTCTAAAAATCGAAAACTATGGTTTTTTGATGATCGTATCTCATGTACACAAATAG
Organism: Altica lythri; assembly: GCA_964028335.1. NCBI lineage: Eukaryota > Metazoa > Arthropoda > Insecta > Coleoptera > Chrysomelidae > Altica > Altica lythri. The sequence continues at coordinate 53,368,776 of OZ034805.1, read as the reverse complement.
TTTCATGTTATTTGACGTTAAATACTTGAGCTGAAAGACAAAACCAAAACCAAAATTTCTTTAAGCAGCCATACATACAAAATTCATTTAAAAAAAACAGTACCTTTTTATTTTTATAAGCTTTAATTTTTTTTATTGCACTTTTTTGATAAATCTTAATTTCAGAGTTATAATTAGAAAAAAAATTAACCAAAAATCCCACTTTTCAATAGTGAATGAATAAAATAATATTGATATAGGAAAAAAAATGAATACTAAATTTTTTGCTTCAAATTTTTCGCTCTATGGAATCCTGGATTTATTTTGTGTAAAAAAATTACCATCCTCGAGAAGGAGTGGCAATCATCCCCAGTGTAAAAGCTCATCGGAAATATATAGCATTTGATTCTTGAGTACTTCTTTACTAACACCAAAAAATTCAGATGGATCGATGAAGTGATAAAGATATTGAAGGTTAAACCCTCAGTAAATGGACTAAAACAATATTATAATATCAGCGTGTACAACAATTCCGTATTTGAAAAGTAAAAGTTCAAATTTCTAAAGATTTTGTCTCTTTTTTTTCTAACGGTCTGTCATGTATTAGATCTGGAAATTTTAATTCTTAACTTTCTTTGTTGTAACTGCATTTATTTACAGGGTGTGTAATTTTGATTCCTGAAATGGCATGTATGTATGTGTGTAATCAGGGATGACAGGTATATCTGCAACCCATAAGATCTACTGTGTCCTCCTTTTCTTGTTATAATTCTGATGTTTTCTTAGACTTATAGCTCTTCTAGTCCCATCTTTCTTACAAAGTTTGGGATATCTTTGGGCTTTAAGATAGGTAGATCCTCCTCTTCTATTTCGTAGATTCCTAGGTAATTTACTCCAGAGTTAAGCAAGGCAATGTACTTTGAGGGTTTGTCCTCTTTCTTATAGAATCTGCACTTTGCTTCATATACTAATCCTAGTTTCTTCAAGTGTCCTCTTAAGCAGGTCCGGTTAATATTTCCGTTACAATACGGAGGTTGTTCTAACTGAGGTTAAAACAACTAAAAGATATTTTCTAGTGTCCCAGGGACATCCTCACTTTTCTTAGTCCTTCTAGATCGTTCCAGAACTTGGCTTTTTCTCTATCCACTTCTTATCTTAGTTTTTCTAAGACTGGTTCCACAAGATCGGGTTTCAGCTCCTTTTTTGCCAGCTTACTTGCTGTTTCGTTTCCTATGTGTTCTGGAACCCAGAACAGAGTTATTTTGTCCTCATTTAGTTTGCAAACGCATTCCCAGACCATCTTTGAACTGGTTGTGTTCAGTGCTTTAATGGCTGCTTGACTATCTGACATGGTTACAATGTCTTATCTACTTTAGTTCCTTTCGATATTAAATTCTGCATATTTTTCAATGGAGTGGATTTCCGCTTGAAAAATGCTTTGGTATGCATCCAGGTTTTCTAAATATTTGGCTTTAGAAATGGGACTGTTTCAATAGGAATGAATTCGTTTTGGGGCAATACTGCAGAAATAAACTATTTAATAAATAACAATCAAATTTGTTACAAAATAAATGAGCAATCTCTAGGAGCTGACAGCCAATGTAAAAATGACATATTGCGAAATTCAACTAATTTGTTATACAAACATTCTTTAATATTATTTAGTTTTTATATTCTTATAGCGGATAGTTTTTATTTTACATGTTAACACCAAATATATAAATCGGAATTTGAAATGATTGTTTTTAATTATTGGATATATATAATCGCTGTTGAGTACTCTTTTAATTTGACTACATTATAAATTTGCTACTAAAAGTATTTATTAAATTCAAATAAAATTAGAGTAGAAATTTGGTTTTAATATACCTACTGCTCAATTTACAGTTTCTCTTAGATTTATATATTCACCTAAATACAGAAAGTCCTTAGCTATCGATTTACGTATTAGTAACATTTTATAGGCGCAAGATAGTTTGAGAGCAAGCAGTATGAAACTCGATCTTTTAAAAAAATCTTTAGAGTTACGAAAAGCCGAATTACCAGAAGATTCCCCAGTTGCATTACATCTAAAGGAAGAACTAGCCAATGCTCAATCATTTAGCCCAACAGCTGTACATTACACCAGTTTACAACCTTTTAGAGTGGGCTCAGACACTAATAAACAGTTTGTTTCTTCTTCAATGCTTAATAGGTAAAAACAGAATAAAACCTCATAACAATCATAACAAAAATTTTTTTTGACTCAGATGTGCTGCAGTGACAGGTACTTTAGAAGTCAGACTAATGGGTTGTCAAGATCTCTTAGAGGACGTACCGGGTCGACCTAAAAAAGAAAGTGACGGTAGTTCCAGTCCGATGGACTTAAGGTTTTTTAAAAAGACAAAGAGTTATAGCGTCAAGGAAGAAGTGAGCGATGAAATTATGGCAGTACTGAAACTGGATAATACTACTGTTGGGCAGACTAGTTGGAGACAGTGTTCACAGCAAGCCTGGGACCAAAGGTATAACTACTTTATTCCTTTGTTTAATTTGGTTAGATTTTTAATTATATTTAATTTACAGATTTTCCATCGAGCTGGATAAATCTAGAGAATTAGAGATTAGCATTTATTGGAGGGACTGGAGATCTTTATGTGCTGTAAAATTTTTAAAACTGGAAGATTTTATTGATGATGAAAGACATGGAATGGCTTTACATTTGGAGCCACAGGGTTTACTTTTTGCTGAGGTATATTAATATTTTATTTTTTTCAACATAGGTTAAGGGGATAATTATATACGCAAAATTTACAATTTAATTTGCAGATTTTCAGCTCTATAAAATATTTTAAACAAAGTAGTAACGCCTTTTTGATAAAATATAATAATTTGACTTATATCTTAAAATCTTTTTACATCCTTGTTGGAAAATATAACTGTTTTACTGAATTTATATAATATTAATTTTTTTGGAATGTATAATATCTTCTACTATCATTCTGAGCTGAAAGTCATTGTAATCTATTATTTTTATAGGTTAAGTTTTTAAATCCTATGATATCTAAAAGGCCGAAATTGCAAAGACAAAAAAGAATTTTCAAGCAAGGATTACCTAGGGCTAAACAAATGAATATCAATATTGTCACTTGGGGTAGATGGATGAAACAGTCATCTAGAATGCCTAACAGACAACATCTCGTGCTGAATTCTACAGAGAATGTTTCAGTAAGTACCAGTGTAATTGCTTATGTATATTATTAACTTCATTTTACATTGATAGGATGAGCCTGTCGATGACAAACCAGAAACACCTGGAGAAACTCCAGATCCCCAAGCAGCTGGTTTAGGAGGAGCCAGACCTCTAGGGCTGCATGTGGATTTACCACTTTCAGTGGATCCTGTATCACCACCATCGCCATCGGTACCTCCACCCATTGCAAAGAAAAGAATGTCAATAACTCCACCTCCTGTACCCCCAAGATTAGATCCAGAGGTAATGTTTGTACTTAAAATGACTTATTTAAAATTTAATTAGTTCTGGTTTAGGTACATATTTAAAAGGTTTTAAATAGAAAGATCATTTTTATATATATCTAATTTAAACACTTTATTGATTTGAAATTTTAGACTATATGAAAGTATGAAACGGATTTGTAAATACTCACTTTTATTTACTTCTGTTTTGCAAGTATTATTATAAAATGTACAGTTTGGGAGAAATGGTGGCACATACAAATTGTATGCATACTTCTTTAACTTACAGAGTGTGGCAGCACTGAAAGAATTTGACTTTTTGGAGGAACAGGAGATGTCTAGGCCGGGACCTCTTCTGATTCCTTCCTCTGCACCTTCTACACCTTTAGTTCCTCCTGAACATGTTCTGCCAAGTCCTCAGCCTGTTATAGAATTTCCAGATGACGAGGTACTTTAAAGTACAACGCGGTGTTTATTAGTAACCATTTTAGCTAAAACTAACATCTAAACTATCGGTTGAAAAAAAATCGTTTGTAAAATTTGAATACAAAAGCTCCTTATTCGTTTCATAAATATGCCGCAATTCCAAAACCGCTAATATGGAATGGTAACTAGTAGAGAATCATCAGGAATGCGCTAAAAGATTCCAAAATAAAATCAATATGTATGTTAAAATAAATAATCAATCTTTATTGTCAATTTTAGTCAAAGATTTAAAGAATTTAGTGATTTTTTCTTACTACACACGTTTAAAAAATCTTTTGAAAGTGATATTGAGACAACATGCAAAATTTGCCTTTTAACAATAAAGCTCCTTTCCATACATAATTAGAAAGGTTATTACCCATGCTTAAGGAGGTCCTTTCGCTGCAAATTAGTCAAAACAACTGTTGTAGTCAATACTCGATAAATTAAAATAAAAAACCCATAAAAATTCCTAAAATTTAAAAAAAAATAGTATATGAGGCATTGATAATTGAAATTTTCAAAATTAAAAAAAAAAGATAAATACAGAAGTTAATTTGACTCTTGTAAATCAGCTGTTAATAGCCTGTCTGTGATTTGACAACGCTGTCTCACGGTTGTTCATATTTGTATCCACAAAATCCTAACCTTAACCACGTTTAAGCTTTAGCTGTCAATGTGGTGAATGAGTAAATTAAATAAAAATGCTTAATCATAATATTCGAATGTCTCGTGGCAAGGATGCTTGTAAATTTGTGAGTCTTAAACGTAAACAATGGTGTGATAATGTTGTAAGTGCAAAAAAAGAAAAGTTTACATTGAAGGTATTCAATGGTTTGAAGTACGCGCGCTACGCAACGTTGCCAAATGTTTTGACTCCATTTTAATGTAAGTTACTTGAGATTTTTTTGTGATTTTTAATTATTAATTTCTCAGTAAATTGTCCGGTGACTGATATATTTTATTGCAAGAAAAGGAACCTGGATGTTTCAAAAATCTAATTTTCAGTTTTTCTTTATTCCATCTAATCGGTGAGTGATAGTATAATTCGAAAAATATCGTTAAGGACTTACTTTCTCATAAGACTCTGTACGAATACTAACATTTTAAAACTTTTTTTTTCAAAAATTTGCACGGTAAGGTATGATTAAAACTTCACTATTCGATAAATAAGGTCTTTAACTATTAGAAAAAAATTACATTTATTCATAATCTAATATTTTTTATTTAACATTGGCGGCGAAAGGACCTCCTTAAGCCTTTATTTAAGTTTTTTTTAAATTCAACGTCATGGTGTCACTAGTTGTTGAACTTGCTTCTTACAGAGTTAACATTTCCTTTAACTTTTGTTTTGGTTAAGTCATCTTGCACATTAAGCAACTCCTGAACGCCTTATTCCCACAACAACTTCAATACAGTAAAATTTTGAATTTGCATGGATTTTTCCGCATTTCTTACAGTCAGCAGTACTCAAAGGACAAGTTATTAAACGACGCCGACACTTTTTGTGCTTATCAATTACATCCACGAATGTAGACAGAGATTGGGTTGCAGTTTTTTCACTCACGCATAATGATAACGCGAATAAGGAAACAGTCTGAATAAGGAGCTTTTTTTATTGTATTAGTTTTCAGTCAAAATGATTATATTGGTCACCGTTTACAACCTGGCTTTGGTTCTAATTAATGCACGCCGTTTTTTAAAAGGAAGGCTGTAACTAACATTATCTATAAGATTTTTGCATGAATTATTTATTAATCTGGTGTTGTAGATCGAACAATATTACAAATTTTAAAATCATATTTATTGAAATAACAATGATCTCATGAGATTCTGGGTGAAACGATAGTTTATCAGAAAATTAACAACATTATCTGTGGGACCATCAAGTGTATCCAATGAAATTAATTATTTTTCTAAAAATAAAATTTAAATAGCACAAAATCTCTTAGTCAGTCCCTCTAGAAAGATTTCTATTGTTAATAGTTTGATTTGATATTAATTTACTTTTCATTGTAATCATTCTTCTTGACACTATAAAATATATGATTTTTTAATACAAATAAATTTTTAGCCTGTATTTGAGCCTGCCAATGTGGTACGACGACCACCAGTTAGAGAATTAAGTTACAGAGACAGTGCATATGAATCAAGAAGGCACTCACAATCTGCTGGAGTAAATATCGACAATTTCAGGTAATCTTATTAACAATACATAATCATTATTTCAATATAAATTTTGCATTAATTTATGACGGGCTATGAAAAATTGTACCAAATCTTCAATTGACTAAATTTTCAAGACCAAAACATAAATAACGTGGAATCCATTTTGTTTTGTATTGCAAATTATTAATACCTGTCTTTTAATCTAAAAATTAAAGTCTATTAATTTTAATGCATTCAGCTATATTTCATCTCTAGAAAAAATATATAACCCAAATTTATAAAAATTTAGTCAATGCCTTTATGATATTGTTGTGTTTATTAATTTAATTTAAATTATTTCAGATTGATAAGTGTACTAGGTCGTGGTCATTTTGGAAAAGTCATATTGTCTCAATACAGAAACACAGGAGAATATTTTGCCATCAAAGCCTTAAAGAAAGGAGACATTATTGCCAGAGACGAAGTGGAATCACTGCTCTCTGAAAAACGAATATTTGAAGTTGCAAATTGCATTCGACATCCGTTCCTCGTTAATTTGTTTGCTTGTTTCCAAACAGATGCTCATGTTTGCTTCGTTATGGAATATGCTGCAGGAGGTGACCTTATGATGCATATTCATGCTGATGTTTTTAATGAACCCAGAGCAGTATTTTATGCAGCATGTGTTGTTCTAGGTAATTAGTTAATAACATTTTTTTTGTTGTTCTTCTAGATAACCAATTAATAATTTAACAAAACCGGTGTTTTTTTACCACGTTCCTGATATTCCCTATTAGTAAGATGGAATATTAGCTTAATTTATTACAAATGATTATATAATTTGAACAGGTCTACAGTATCTACATGAAAATAAAATCATCTATCGGGACTTGAAGTTAGACAATTTACTGTTGGATACTGAAGGTTATGTGAAAATAGCTGACTTTGGTTTGTGTAAAGAGGGAATGGGTTTTGGAGATAGAACAGGTACCTTCTGTGGAACACCAGAGTTTTTGGCACCGGAAGTTTTGACAGAAACATCGTACACTAGGGCAGTTGATTGGTGGGGACTTGGAGTACTCATATTTGAGATGTTGGTTGGTGAAGTAAGTTTATTTGTGTTTAACTTGTAACTAATCAAAGCCATTTATTTTTATAAAAATGAAATAAATAAATTTGTTATTTTGTTAGTATTTTAAGAATTGTAAACGAAATTATAGAAATATATTTAATTTTAGTCGCCTTTCCCTGGAGATGATGAAGAGGAAGTATTTGATTCCATTGTTAATGATGAAGTGCGCTACCCTAGATTTCTGTCACTGGAATCTATAGCTATTATGAGAAGGGTACGTTAACAGTTTAAATCTATAGATTTTTCCTTGAATGAATTATATTTTTAGTTACTTCGTAAAAGTCCTGATAGACGATTAGGTTCAAGTGAACGTGATGCTGAAGATGTAAAGAAACAAGCTTTCTTCAGGCACATTCAGTGGGAGGAATTGTTAAATCGCAGAATTTCACCTCCATTTGTACCCACAGTTGTAAGTATATTTTTGAGTGTTAATATTTGTTGTTTTGTAATATATTTTATTATGGATCACTATAATAATAATCTCTGATATAACCTGAACATCCAAATTTCTTAAATAATTAGCTAGTTGCTTCTTAAATTAATTAATGCTAGAACTGTTTTTAAATTCATACATTATAAACCGTATATAAAATACACTGCATATTTCTATTCATGTTACGCCTTGGTATACACAGCGTTTGATTGAAAAGTATCGATTCTTTTGTTGTAACAATAAATTTATTAAATCTTCTTGCAAATAAACTTAATATTTTTCGAAGTAGGTTCCTTAAGTTTCCATGTACCCTCAGTAGCGATCCTTCCACTGCTCAAAGAAAGCACTTTTTAAACGCGTATTCCGGTATGGCTTTCAGTTCGTCGGTTGCACTTTTTTCAATGTCCTCAATCGACTGGATTTGCCTTCCTCTTAGCTTTTTTTGATAAGCTGAAACATAAAGAAGTCTGGAAAGACAGATCTAGGATGTAAGAAGGGGGTGGGGGAGCACTGCAATGCTATTTTTGGCAGGTGCAGATGAATGATTTGTGCGCAGGTGCGTTTTTATGGTAAAACGCCCACTTGCCAACAAGCTACGGCCTACACCGAGCGACGTGATTGAGGAGCCGAACTAGTACTTCTTTATTAAGAGCCGAGGACAGTTTCTTAATTGGTACAAATTCTCTGTCTACAAAGCCTGGATAGTCGAAAAACACAATCAGCATTATTTTTATTCCTGTTTTCGACATGCGTGCCTTCTTGGGGCGAGGTGACGCGCTTATATATGCCATTTCGCTCTCTGGACTTTACTTTCAGGATCGTATTCGAAGCACCACGTTTCATCACCAGTGATAGTTGTCTCTAAAATGTTTTCTTGTTGGTCAATTTCCAGCACGAGACAGTTGCACACGTGATTTCTTTTGCTCGTCGCGTCGGTCCGGTTTCGCACATGCCCAGTATTTCTGTCAAAATTTGTTGCACGTTTTAATACGATAAATTTAACACTCGAGACTCGAACTCGCAACCTTCAGCTCTATGCGCTAACGCTCTAACAACTAAGCTATAGGTCCTTAGCCATCAAATAGCCGAACGGTCGTTAAATTCAACTCATGCCACATGCGACACTTACTCACTTTCTCCTTATCTCATATAGTATGACGTTAATGAGAGAGAGACTTTGTCAAATCGACAATTGAAATGTCAAACTCTAAGTCATTTTTTTAGTGCCCTGTCTTACATTTTCATTTGGTTAGGAGTTCGAGTCTCGCTGGGTGCGACATTTTTCAATTTCTCCTTAATGTCATTTTAATATATTTTTGTTTGTATACTTTCTAAAAACTTTCAAAATTTTCAAAAAATCCAATGAGAGAAATCTCAAATAATCGTTTACAACTTTTTATTTAGCACTCTATGGAAGATGTAAGCAATTTCGATGAAGAATTCACATCAGAAAGACCACAGCTCACCCCGCCAAAGGAACCAAGACCATTATCCAATCAAGATCAGAATTTATTCAGAGAGTTCACTTATATGGCAGACTGGTGCTGACAGTAGTATTAATTATATTATTTAATACTGAAATGATTAAGAAACGTTTGTTATGAGTTTTACGCCGGGTCTAGAAAATACTTACGAATGGTTGTCGTCTTTTCTAAAATCAACATCACGTCCAAACGAGGCATTTGATTTAATAAGCTTATAATTTTTATATTGAGTATTTTCTGTATATGTATATATCTTTTGTATATTAGTTAAATATGATTAATTTTTAGATCTGGTGTTTTAATTAACAACTTATGACTTATAATTTGTATTTTAACTAAGACTTTATTAAATAAACTTGTTAAGATTATATTCAAATTGTTTAAAACATTTCTGTTAGATTTTTTGACTTTATAAATGTGTACCGAAATACTGTTCCTGTGAGTTGCTCTAATAAACCCTAATGGGTTCGTAAAAACTTATCATTCATTTTTTTAACTTATTTTCTTTATTGATATTAATAAAATTATTGTGTTACTTACTCTAAAATATATGTATTGAAATGTTGGAAAAAGAAATAATGTTTCAACGTTTTATTTAGTTCTCTTATGTAAACATATTTTAGGGTATGTATTTCAGTATTTTTTTAATACAAAATGTTTCATAAAACCTCGTACTCGATTTTCTTATTTAATGTATGCAATCAGTTTTTATTTTGATGAAAACTTTATTGACCTTATCAGATTTGTGTATTAGAAATGCACACCATAGATAAAGTTACTAGTACCGTGTTTTGTTTTGATGAAAATCAAAATAGTTAAAATAAGTACTACAAAATTGCAAAGTTTCTATTCACATCGTGTAATTTAATTTTTTTTATAATAACTTAAGGAGATCCAAGTACCGTGCTAGTGTAAAGAATGTCAAAAAAATCGGGTGGGGCTGTACTGGGGGACACAGCCATTGGTTTTCACGTGAAACGTCTATGTTAGCGATATCGATTGTCTGTTCATTCGTTACGTCCATAAGTACAGGTATTCCAGTGGTAGAGGTGCTCGCGAGGTTGGCGGCAGGAGAAAAGTTCCTCGCGGCGTCGGCGTTTTCGTCGGCAGCGGCTTTGCGACGTTCCCGAAACCGTCTCGCTCGCTCGACTCCGGACATTGGGGTACCTGTGTGTGGCCCATAGCCCCCTCTTTCCAACGATAGCCGTGATTTATATTTATGGCTGGCTCTTGCACGAGCTGAGGCCGACATAGCAAATGTTTATATATTTTTTTATCACTTTATAGTTATTTTTAAAATAAATACTGTCCAAATTGCACTTATTTTTGTATGAATCAATCGGTTTTAATAATCTTAATAAACACACGAAAGAATCACCGCGCTATCAAGTCGGAGTCACGAGTTACACTGAATCGAAACGAGCGAGAGCGCCGGTTTCGCACAGTTAACGCAGTACACCTCCCCCGCCGCCCGCTCGACCCAGACTCAAGGTCATAATAGCGAGCTGACTATATAAGTAAAATATTCACACCACATTTTTGTTTCTAGGACTAATAGTTTTATAATTATTAAGGTACGATGATATAATAGACCTTTTCGTTACGGTCCACTTTATGAACCTGGTACTCGTATGTTTCGGCGCGATTTTAAAGACGTTTCACGTCAAAAAATAACATGTAGAATTAGTGATAAAATTAATTATTAACTTTCCCGGAAAATTTATTCATTAAATAAATATTAACTTTTAAATGACTAATAAAAAATATAGCTCTCCGTAATACGTTTGTAAACTTACTTTCTTTATTGTTGTAACCAAAAACTTTTTCTCTGTCAAATTCAACAAAAATATATTTTTTTAAACCGTTAATTGCATTAAATTCTTCACCTAATACTTAATTTAAAAATTACAATTTTTAAATATAAATATTTCATTAAATATCTTGGAGACATATTATTTTTTATTTGTTTTTAATATTAAGCTACGTAGATTGTATTTTCAGATTTTCAGGAAGTTTTAAAAATTTGACTACTACACGTGGATCTCCTTAAATTTGAATATTACTTTTTACCATCTTTTCAATCAAGAAACATATTTATGGCGTGTATTAATAACATAAAATTATACACTTGTCAATCTAATAAAAATATTATGCAAGTTAGGCCTTTTTTTAGTTTCGTTGCAGGGTTGTCAAGTCTGTGTAATTTTATTAGGAACAAAAGTAGTTTTATATATCTAATCCTACTATTTTTATACTGATTTTTTTATAGATTTTGATATTGTCGGATGTGGCCATACTACATCACCTGTAGATCCCGGTCGTTAGATTGTAAGCGTGTATATAATATTAACTAACCTCATTAGACAATATCAATTATTGAAAATGCGTCAGAAAGGCATATTGTTTTTTTTCTGCACCCTTCAGCTATTATCAAATTCGAAATGTTCTCATTAATTAATTTTGTCTAAACAGTTTATCTTGGGGGTAAATATATTTTTCTTTATATTAATCAGTTGTACTAATTCATTTATAATTTAAATTGGCATAGTAATTATTGTTTAATACTTCTCTGTACATTTTTTAGTTGATATACCAAGCTTTATAGTACTTGGAGTTATTTTATTATTTTACATAGCTTTCTCGCCTAAATGTAGGAGGTGGAAATGAGTATGTGAATAACAATATTTATTTTTGCATATCATATTTAATTTTTATATAGATATATGTATATAAAATTATTTTACCTATTTGAAATAAATTTTGAAATTGCTGGTTATTTTGTTCTTAAAATTAATGATTTTTAGTTAATTAGATGTTTTCTACGATATAATTTTTATTTATTGAATTTGCCCTTTCTACAACGTTGTTATATATTTTAAGAGTAAAGCAGGTATTTCATCAAGGCCACTTGCTTTGTTGGTATTTAGAGTAGCAAGGACTCTCTGCACACGCTTAACCCTAAATATTATATTTTTCATTGTGTGGGGAGCCCGTGGAATAAAAGGTAGCTCCATGTTGTCCGGTGGGTTAAGTGTCGAGTTCGAAGAGGATATTTTGGCATAAAGTTCTGCCTTTTCTGTGGAGGACGTAACTATTGAGCCGTTATCTGATGTGCATATTCAAAATGAATCTGAAAAACCGTTTCAAGTTTCGTTAATATCTTGAAATGTTCAATGATTATGTAAAGACACAATTGCATTTTAATATTTTCTTTAGAAAAGGGATTAAAATGCTAAAGGGGCATTCTAAATGATAAATATAGATTTCTGTCTATATATTGTCATTTGTTTCCTGTTATTTGTGATAAAGATATTTTCAAATAATTTCTGTTTTTATATAAAATATTTTTTTTACTAATAAAAATTAATTTATTTATATAATTTCGGTAAATTGTGTATCGTTTAACTGATTTCGATGAATTTTTCTAATTTCGTTATTACGATTATTAGATTTTTATAATAAAATCATATTTATATATTAATTAAGCAACGTTTTGTCATCTATTTGGCCATTTTCAGAATTCTAAAGTAGGGATTTTAAAAAGAAAGCCAGCTTTAAATCACAGAGATCAACATTTACGAATGCTACAGTGTATTTCAATTTATAAAGCAAAGTCAATGTAAGAAGTAAGAAAGTAACATGTAAGTGTTATAGCGCACACAAACGGATGGAAATATATTTTGTATACACGAGTTTCCCAAAAACGTTAAAATTATTGCGTTAGGTTTACACGATTCTAAACCAAAATCATTAGAGTTCTGCTTTATGACATGAGTATTCTATACAACAAATTTTATGACCCTATGATTGTCTGTTCAAGAGTTAAGGCGTACACAAACAGAGGAAAATATGAATTATATACACGGATTATTATTATTTTCCACTTTAAAGAAAGTAAATCAAAATCACTTTTACAATCAGATCAAATTAAATAAAAATACATTGAGTATCATTCAACAGTGCTTACTAAAGAAACAATCTGAGTGAACAAGAAAATTATTATAAAAAATACCTGTGTTTTTCCAACTACTGACCAATGCTTCTCTCTAACAGCTAATGTAGATTCTTCATATATGTTAACAAGGACATTTAAATGATACAAATACTTTATGTAAAATATTTATTACAGTATTTAACTTAATATAATAACAGTCAAACTGCTTTAACCAATAAAAAATAGATTTAAACGAAAACAATTTTTTTGGCATTAGTTTTAACCTAATTTTTGTTCAAATCTTAACATAGATAACAATAAAATAAAAATAGATATTTATACAATATAAAACCTGAAACTATCCTAAATCTATTAGATAAGGCTTTGTATAAAATTGTTTTACTAGCAGCATCACAAATTTTCGCGCATTATGCAAAGAGTTGTTTGGATCTTGAATCTGCAAAAAAAAAACAATCTATAAATTAGAAAAAAATAATAATATAATAGACGTACTTGTTTCAATGCTAATTCAGCACAATCTTTAATTTTTCCCTGGGATTGTCCAAAATCTAGAGTTAAAAGAACTTTAACGCATTCTGTGTTACCCCCAGTTTGTCCGACTTTTGCAGGAGCATTTGGAAATTTTCTAATAACTTGAGGTTCACCTTTCATTTCTGGAAGCTGAGCTAAAACGTAACCTAAAACAAAAAATTATATCAAGATATTACCGTACCAGTAAGTTTATATTAAGGAAATTAAGCATCAGGTAAATAAGATTAATTTATTTATAGAAATCTTGTTAACTGTGCTAGGATTATACCTCTGAAAAGCTTGTAAAAATAAAATGAATAATTAGTGTATAAACATACACTAATTATTCTATGATATATAAATATGAAAAAATGTTACCTGCTAAGGCTCGACAAAGAAATTTAAAATCTAGAGAAATATTTCCTTGTTTGCCAAGTCCTATTGCACTAAGTAAACCTCTACCCCATTTACTGCTGACTTTTTGGTCTGATAACTGCAGCAAAATTTGAGCAAATTTATGTAAAATAGTTCCGCAATAAGGTTCATCCTTTTCTACGTGTTGCAATATTAACATTAGAAAGCCGCACCATAGTAAAGGAATTTTTGACTCTGTTAATTCACTAGAACAGAACAATCATTAACAAAATTAAATTATAAAATAAAAAAACTCGTCATTATTTTTACATTTACGCGTGGAATAGATTCTTCTGAATCTACAAAAATTACCTTATTTTTATATTAATAATCCAATCTAAACATGTATTCAATAGAATTTCTGTATTATTGTGTCTTGATATCATCTGTACGAAAATAGCATTTAAAGCTAATAAACAACTTTTATTCAAGACTGCTTGCTGCAATTCTGTCTGCTTTACAACCAAAATATTAAACAATTCTCCTACCTCTCTCCAACTAGGCTGGAAATTATCTGAAACTAGAAATAAAATATTTGAAATAATCCTTGTTAGTTTTTCATTTAATTGCTTTCAATAGTAATAAAAAAACGATAAATACCTGAATTAACAAAATAACTTGTAATGGTAACTTCCAAAAGACATGCCAACGCATCAAAATCCGTCACAGATGATCCCAAAGTCTTCAACAAACTTTTTATAAACATTCCATTTCCAGGTTTGTTTTCAATCCATTTAGTAAAACATGCTAGTGATATATTTCTGACTAAATCAATGTTTAAGTAACATAAAATTTCTTTGAGTAGTTCTGTAAGTTCCTCTTCATTGCTTGCTACAATTTCTAAGTCGGAAAGTTGTCGCGTTATTAAATTTGATATATCTTGTTCTTTTCTCGAAATATTTGATTTATTGCGATTTGTGTAGACAGATAAAAGTTTTATTTGTGTTTTTACATACATCAGTCTTTTATTTAATGAATCAGTTCCAGATGCTGGGTTTTTACCCTTGTAATTAGCGACAACTTTAAGAAAACTACAAAATAGTTTTTTCAGTATAAATATTTTATAAATTTTTTTGAAGTTATGATTTTTTCGAATTCTTTCAGAAGTATTGAGAATGAGGATACATATTAGAAATATCGAATACTTCGAAAAAATTAAAAAAAAAATCATCTTGTTACGATATACATTGATGAGTTTACAAGCATTTGAAAAGTACTGAAATTTAGGTAAAAAAAGTTGTTGCGATAATTTTATTGCGTAGTATAGATAGAAAGATAGATAAGACCGAAGCTAAAAAAGCGTGTTAAAAATATATACAGATACTTACTGTAAAATTCTATAATCCAAATCTAAAGGATCATTTTTAAAAATCACAGACGAATCACAGCTCATTACAAGCCAGTCTAGCACATATTGATAAAGAGGAGAATCCAGTATATTCCAATCGAAATTTTCGGCTTGAACCAACAACGATTTAGCTTGTTCTGATTGATTTTTTCTTACATTAGGCTCATTGCACAATTTTACTATAAGATTAATAAAACATTGATAAACGCGAGAACGTAATTGCAAAGGTGCACTATTTAAATTATTTAACCAATTCGACCATTGCACCGACATGAAGATATGACCCAAGAAAGCATGACAGTCTGGGAGATATTGGTCTACTACCTACAAGAAATATGTAAAAATAATGATATCAATAAATAAAATATTTTTTGCCTTAAGCATAAACTCCACATCCACTACTGAGGGCCAGAAATTATGCCACGGAAATGTCAAAAAAGTTTGATGAATTGAAATTAGTATATGATCCTTCACACATTTATGAGCGTAACAGGTAACATACCATTGCCAGATGTAACTCAAAATGCTGCTGGAAGCTAAAATTTCATATTTATTAATTCATTGTCAATATAATAAATAATTTCATTGATCTAATAGTTCTGATTGGATTTTATTATATTTTTTTTTAAGAATGTATTAATTTCCTTGTTGATTTAATTACATACCAGGTAATGTATGAATCACGAACGATATACATTCTCTAAAGGCCCATAAAATTTTTTGAGCAGAACTTATATCAGCCGGTATCCACGGAAGTAATACCGATCTATCATCAGCTAATTGTTGTATCCACGAAGCCATATTTTCTTTCAGATTCTGCATGGAATATGGCACCAACCAAGGAGCAAACATGTCTCTTATATATGGCCAAATTTTCTCACATAATTTATCACCCAGTAGACCTAAAGCAATAAAACATTAAACTTAATAGGACGTAATAAGGCAAAGTTCCGCCGCCAGAGTGCAGCGCTACACAAGGAGTAAAAAAGGTTCTTACAACCGTTCAAAGCATGGTGAAAACTGTTGACTTTATTATTATCTATGTTTAAAATTGGAATAAGCCTTTTATTATATAATAATAATACATCAGTGTTGCGTACTTCGATGTAAGAATATAGGAAACCAATTCGTTTCCAAAAAAAATGATCAGAAAGAACTTGTCTAATAGTATTTTTGTACGAGATAAAGGTGCCATGATCAACTGTTAAAAAGAAAGTAAGAAATAGGTACCATAGCACGATATAGCGAAATTTAAAATATTATTTATTTAACTAAACAAATGTTGTACTTTACAAATAAATAGTTATGAACTCAAAGAATGTTAGATATAGTAACGATTTGGTTTCGATCAATGCTGTATTAAAAAAAGTAGGCAGTCGAGGGACTGACCGACAGAAATAAATGTTTCTTTTACCGATCCTAACTGAGTATAATAATTTTTAAAATAACATCCAAAATCTATAGACTAACTACTTTTCATTTATTTTATAACAAACTGAAGTTGTTCTTCGACGGGTTAGCAAGTATATATTCAATTCAAAGATTGAAAAAAGAAAGAAGTTTTACATACAAAAATGTTTCAAGCAAGAATAGTGAAAATTGAAAAGTGATTTCGATTTTAGGAATTCATGAATTCATAAAATGTTTGTTGCATTCTCTCCTTCAATTAATTTTATAAATACACTTTTTAATTTTTTTTCAATACCAAAATAACATCATATTTACCTTGATGTGTATTTAACATACTGACTATAATACCATGTCCAATTAATCCCAAAAGGAACATGTATACATCTATGTAACTCCTACATTTTGGATATAAACCATATATTCCATACTGGAGACGTTCTTGAGTAAAATGTCGCGCTAATAACTCCGCAGTTTCTAACAATTCTTGATGCTGAAGAATGTTTTGATGTTGGGCATATTGTCTAAGTTGATCTCTAAAAATTATTAGAAATAATTTATACGAACGGAATTTATATCTTGGAGGGACATGGATTCTACTCGGAGCGTTCTACAGTGACCAATCTATTGACCTACCAAGATCATCTGTTGGTTGCTTTTGGGAAAATACTACAAGTTGACAGTGTTTATCACGTGTTTATACTGATTTCTCAAATACATTTGACAGAGTGAATCACATGCTACTACTGGATAAATTAAGGGTTCTTGGATTGGGAGATAAGATTATTATGTGGCTAAGTAGGTTTCATAGTAATCCCTCAAGGCTCATACTGTTGCTGGTTTTACTATTTGTAAACGATATAAGTAACTTTGTGACTCAGTCTACCTTTCTAATGTTTGCCAAAGAACTCAAATTATTTAAAGAAATTCGCACTCCAGCAGATTGTGATTTATTGCAATTTGACGTTAATGATTTATCTCTGTGGTCTAAATTGAACTGTCTAGACTTTAGTATTAAGAAGTGTTGCTTCATTGCTTTTGCTAAACTGGGATATCCAGTGGTTTATGGTAATTACATTGATGGTATGATTCTTAAGAGAGTTAGTGAGGTGATTGATTTTGGGGTAATTTTAGATAGTAAGGTATTATTAAACAGTCATATCGCTGGTGAAATGTGCAAGTAGGAGCTTGGGTTTTGTGACAAGGTTTGGTAGGGACCTTTAACGTAAAATTTATAAAATTTTATATTGTTCCATAGTATGCAAGCCCGGTTTGGTCCCCTCAAGATTTCTGCGTTCCTGCTCCATTCAGTTGAAAATTCGTTTGTGGGATAGCCACATGAGTCACAATAAACTTATGTTCACTGCAAGATCTAATAACCTATTCTATTTGGAGTACCAGCGAAATAACTATAGCGTGCATAATCCATTGGAGTGAATGCAGAACAACTTTAGTGACTGGTTATGCTTTTACCTTTATAAAATATAATATTCTTTATTTGCATTTTTAATAATACATCATAAGTGATATAATAATTACAAAAATTTGTAACAAAGCCAATTGTATCTTTCTTAATAAACTATCTTGAAGAAATTGCTTACCTTAATGGTGTTTTCAAATTCAAGATAACAGGTTGGGATAAAAAATTTAAAACATCCATCCACACTGACAGTGCAAGTAGATTTGATTCTGGATTTCCACTACTGGCTTTTAGAAATTGTACCAATACTTCTCCATAATGTTCCGGAAACTGATATTGAAAAACTGCTAATAAATGTTTCCGATAAAGACCAAGCAATGTTAATGCTTCCACAGGTGGTTCATATCCCAAAGTTGTCAATGCCTTCATTACTGACTGGATGAATTGCGACCTTTGACTTATTTTCGGAGATTTCAGTCGCAACCAGTTTTCAATTTCAAACTAAAAATTTGTAAAAAATGCTCAACAAACACCATATTTATTTATGAAAGGAAATCATACATTTGCTGTTTATACCAGTCATAGCAAAAAATGGTGTTTGGGACCAAAAATTTATTAGTAATACTAATGCATCTTTTAAAAGGTATCTAGTTAGTAAGTTATGAAAAATCTTTTTTTTTTCAAAAAATAGCTTTTCCAGGGTTGCAAAAACCTTGGAAAATGCGAAGATTTCGTAAGAAATAAACATCGAACAGAATGATGTGTTAGTTCACTTAAAACTTAAGTCAAAATTTTCTAAAAATTAAACCAAATGAATATTGGAGAGTTAAAGCAATTTTAATGGTTTTAATTTTTCGTTATACCTTTGAAAGCAGTGTGAAGGTGATGTCATATTTGCGCCCAATTTCCTTACAAATTGTGGAATACATCAATAACAAATTCGCAGTACCAACGTTGCAAGGAGAAAAATGTGGTGCTAAATATTCGCCTGAATTATAATCCTGTAAAATTTTATTCAACAATCTTGGCATTTCATATTCAACTCCACAAATATGTGAATTTCCCAACCTTTCTATACACATTGAAAATAATATTTTCGTTGGAGGATAAGCGTTATGTTCTTCATTTATTAATGAAAGTAGATGATAAAATAATTCAACACCAAGTTCTGCTGTTGCAGGATTACAATTGCGTTGAGCTTGAAGAGTTCTAAAAAATAATTGCAATCGGTTAGGTATACATTCTTTAATCACTAATTCTAATGAAGTATAAATGAAAGATGTTGAGGGAAGCATATTGAATAATCCTAAATATTTCTGAAAACACATTAGTAAACTTAATCATTTATACAATTTGCCTTGACACATTTGTTACAACGATAAATGTGGTGGGAATTTCGTTTCATTTGCGTATGTTTATGATTATAACATTAATAACATCTCTGTTGATTGCAATAATATTAACTAGATAAATTTAAGGACATGCTCTATCGATTTGGTAGGTGTATTTAATGATACAAGGATCATTTCATACATAATGCACATTGTGTTTTTAATTATCTACATGTTTATTTTTTGATAATATCTCTTTACAGTCTTTAAGAGGTTTCAATTCCATCCAGTACGCCATCTTTGATCATCTGTCGGATAGCTCGCATAAGTTGTTTCAACTTTGGGAATAAGTCGAAGTCTGGTGGACACTTTTTCCACACGGTTATCGTATGCAAAGATCGTCATTTGTTTGATGTTTGATTCTTCTTGCCGACTTTTTTTTGTTCGTGGGGAAGATGCACTTATCCACTCGTTGACCTGCGATTTCAACTTCGGTTTCAGCAAGGTTACAATGTTCAGAATTCGGTAAATTGACATCGGTGGAATCCCTAACCGAACTCAACGTGTGCGAATAGCTGGTATTATATCATCACTTTTAAAAGTACCTTTAGGAGTGCAGCAAGACTCACACTTAGGTCCTATACTTCTCAATTTGTTTGTGAATGATTTATCAGAATGTTTCCTGAACTTGCAATATTTAATACTTGCTGATGATTTACAAATATACAAAACAGTTAATTCTGTCATTGAGGCTATCCTGCTCCAACAAGATTTAACTAGGCTATCTCAATGGTGTGATGATAATCTTATGAAATTGAACATTAATATTTGTTTTGCAATTTCATTTTTTCGTATATATAACCATATCAATTTCACCTACGCAAATGACATACGAGTCTTACGAGTGGCAGAAATTAAGGACATAGGTAAAAAATTTGACGCTAAACCTAGTAGAGCTTACAAAATTCTTGGCTTCGTTTTACGAAATTCTAAAAAACTAAGCCCTGCATTCTTAAAACTATTGTAAACTAGTTAAGTTAGATCTATTTTGGAGTACGGATCTAGTATCAGTACGGTTGCGACAACAGCCAACAGATCAGGAAAATTTTAAAACGATTCTTATCAATATAAGGATATTGAAAAATCTATGGACATTCAGTATTTGAAATAGGGAAGAATAATGTTAGATCTCATTTTTTTGCATAAACTATTGTTAGGGGAAGTCGACTGTT
This sequence comes from Altica lythri, assembly GCA_964028335.1. Taxonomy (NCBI): domain Eukaryota; kingdom Metazoa; phylum Arthropoda; class Insecta; order Coleoptera; family Chrysomelidae; genus Altica; species Altica lythri. The sequence continues at coordinate 53,348,062 of OZ034805.1, read as the reverse complement.
ACAATCTATAATATCTTACTGCGATAAAAGTTCTCATTCAACTTACGAGAAACCGGGAAACGTTTGCAATATCTTTGCATGTAGACAACTACTCCTTTTTCTCGCCCTTTGTTGCAAATATGTTAAGACGGTAAATTGATATTTATTAAAGAAAGTGTTGATAGAATTGTCGTAATATTAATATTGTAATTTTATTCGCACTGTTAAGCGAGTGTTGCCATGCTCAATCAAAACATAACAAATTAACTTTCGCGCGTATATAAAAGTGTTTATACATGCGTAGTGCCTAATTGTGATAAGTATTATATTTCACTAATTGTGCTCAATACTTCATCTCATTGTTTACAAATTCGGGGGAAACCCTTTTATTGGGTGACTTATTATCACAACTAGGCACTACGTATTTATAAAGACTTTTATATGAATAAGTTTTATTTGTTACGTTTTTATTGAGCAAGTAGTAGTGACTCAATCCGCGACATGGCATAAATAAATAAATAATAAATAGTGACATAAAATCACGTTACTTGCTAGATTTCATACGTTCAGTTTGATACAACTTTACTATAATTACCAAAAATGAAAAAACAACTTTAATATTATAATGCGCATGCTAAGTAAATGCGCTATCTAATATTTTATAGTTCATGTCATGAGGTGAAAGCTTACTTTATTGTTTTCTGGATGGTAACTGAAGCAGAACACAAATTTATAGACGAAGGTTGTAAAGCACTGTCTAATAGAGACTCGTATGTATTTCTGTTGGCTTGTATTTGATGATCAATTCTTTCATTTATTCGAGCTTCCTAAAATTAAATTACTAGTAACGATAAAACGGATAAATTAGTTCTTTATTACCTGCATTTCTAATACAATCTCAGCTGCTCCACCACAATACACGGTTTGATTTCTTCCTTTACAAGGTATTTTTTTCTTTACTCTATTTAATACAGAGCGATAGAGCTGTGGTACTAACTCTTTGTATGCACTATCTAATGCTTTTTGTTCCGACAGTTTTAAAGTATGATTGTGAGCATGCTGTTTTAAAATTTTAAAAGAAGGTTCTAAAAATTTAAACATTTCATCTTTATTCCCAAATTCTACATCTGGTATAAAAGGAGCTGACAATATAATAAGAGGTGGTGGTTTCGGTTTGTCATATGATGAGAGCCTTCGAAGAATTCTTTCTATTGGATCTTCACTTTCAACCCGGCTTCCAGCATTTAATAAAGGTTTGTTAACGTTCGTTTTTTCCCTAAAATTATTTACACGCCAAATTCGAATGTGTAATTGTTGCTCTTGATTTAATTTTTCGATATCTAGGAACTCTGACCATGGTAACTAGAAATCCATCAATATTTAAAAAACATACCAGTTAAAATTCTAACGGTGAATTTTCTTACAAGGTAGTTTTTCTTAAACTTAAAAATATTATTAAAATCTGAAACTTACATTTTCTCCTTGCATTATGTGCACTAGAAGATTTGGTTCATATTGTGGAGGCAAACTTTTCAATAAAATATTATTTTCTTGTAACCTAGGTTCCTCTAACCATAGCAAAAAAGCCCTAAATATCTTTTCACAATTTTGATAAAATTTCTTTTTACCAATTTCAGTATTATCTTCATCCTTAACGTCTAGTTTGGTTCTAAAATTAATCTCATGAAATAAAAAATTATCTCAACAAATATCTGTCTATACCTGAAGAAATCAATAGATTCTTGAAGCCTTCTTTTGATCTTCTTAAAGAATGCAAAGTTAACTAAACCGTCAAAAAATTTCTCCCCCACACACGATTTTTCTGTAACAGTTGGATTCGGAAGGCGGGCTAAATACAAACTGAAAAATTTCTGCCACAATAAAGGTAAAAGTGGATGGTCAAGTGGAGTATCCAAAGCTTGTTGTGCCCAACGATAAATACAAAGAAAACCAGATGAAAAAGAAGGTACTTTTTGGATACTTGAAGCTTTCTGGAATTTACTTAACTATATACTACCCAATTTATTTTGTATAAAATTGTAATTACCTTAATTGCCTGATCTACATTAACTTTTCCTTTCTGTTTACTCAGCTGAAGGAGAGTTTCGTTCCAAAGACCTGTTTTATGCTCTTTTTCTTCATGTTCTACAGAAATCACAATATAAGCCAGCCAGGTGTACGTAGACAATGAATTCGAAATAAGAAGATTTCCATTTGTATTGTTACTTGACACCCATTTAAACAATGAAATAATAGCTCCTGGGTTTTCTTGTGGAGTACCAACCTAGAATAAAATTATATTTGATTCTTATTGATGTGGTTAAACTGACAAGGGGCAAATGTAAACTCAAAAAGTTTGTAAAAAGGTTAGATGAAGCGACAAACAAACAAGGTCTACATATAATTGAAAAAAAAAACTCTTATGACAGCAGGCAGACAGAAGGTAACTTTAAAATAAAAGTGAAGGTATAACTAACAATTTTGAGAAAGTTAAAAAATTCACCTATCTTGGTACGATATTCTCATGCACACGAAACATTAGAGAATAAATTTAATCAAGAATAATGACAGTGAACCGATGTGAGTATGCACTAAATTGAGTATCAAAAAGTAAGTTGATCTACAGGAATGCAAAAATCATACAACCAATAGTAACTTACGCATGAGGTGTGGACATTTACCAAAAATAAATGTGCTTTAAGTTTGGGAGAGGAAACTGTTAAGAGAGTTTTTGGTGGTAAAATGGTGGACAATGTTTGGGTGAGAAAAACAAACAGTGAACTAAAAACCAATATCGCAGCTAACTGGAGTTATAAAATCACAGAGACTAAGATGGTTGGGTTACACAGAAAGAATGTCAAATTCACGAACACCAAAACAGCTTTTGACGCATTAAATATGCACAAAGAAAAAACAAGGAGAAAAAAAGCAGATGGAAACGGGAAGTTCAAAAGGATTTGAGAGAAGAATAGAGGGATGGAAATGCGAAGCTACCAACCAAAAGAATTAGAAAACGATAACTTTTCAAGTCATGGGTCTACTAAGCCTCTATATAGTGCAACTATGTATATATATCGAAAGAGACATGAAGTAAAAAACTTTGTACTAATTACTGATATTTCTGCAAAAATACAAAAGGAAAAAAAAAGAACTTCGTAAATACTATGTATTGCAAATGAAAAGATTGAACTATTAAGTAATATGTATTTTCTAAGCTGATTCTTGACTATCCAAATTACATTATTACAACTTTATTGTTTATTCAGAAAAAACAATGGGTAAACGGATAAAATATTCTAATAAAAATATAACTGACGAGGATCTAAATGAAGAGAAATAAATTTTGTAAATATTAACAATATCTTTCTCTCCACCTCATCCCAAGCCTAGTTGCGGTCGGCGTTAGCTTTTCGTAGCATTTGTTTCCACTTATCTTTGTTTAACGACGCATCCTCGTCACCATTTTTTTTTTTCAAGTGCTCATTTATTCTATCTGTTCATCTCAATTTCCTCTCCTTTTCTTATCCCCAAACTTACATTCATCTACTCTTTTACTCACATAATTCTCATCCATCCTCTATACATGATCAAAACATCTCAACCTATTATCCTACATTTTCTTGCTCAGCTTTCCCACTTTTACTGTACCTCTTACTCTCTCATTTCTTACCTAAACCTTTTCCTTAATCTACACATCCAACGCAAAATCTTCATCTCCGCCACTTCTATCTTTCTCTCTGGCTTTTTCGTTATTGACTAGGTTGAGTTTTACATCAATGCTAGTCTTACAACTCACATGTACAGTCTACCTTTCATTTTTGCACTCACATTCCTGTCACACAAAAATCCACTCATTCTTCTTCAGTCCATCCATCCACACTTAATTCTATGATTCATCTCATTCTTCAAGCCTCCATTCTTTTCTAGCACAGGCACTAAGTATTTAAATTTTGAGACAGCTTGCAGCACTTGCAGTACTGAAGATTGCTTTTAAGTGCATTCGTTTCGTCTGTTGTCATATACTCAGTCTTTGTCCTACTACTGGTAATATAGTCCGATTTTGGCCGATGACAGAAATCATACTCGAAGTAAATTTAGAGTTACATCTCTCTCAGATACAGGCAAGTTAGAAATTTAAATGAGGACGTTTGTTTTTTAATACAACACTTACGTAACTGCATCTTGTTTCACCGGTAGATATGGAGGGTATAAAAAGTATTCAATACGGAAGTCTTGACTTAATTCACATTCCTAGTAACCGTCCTGTACGGCTCGTTGTTGAAGGGTTGAATTTAATAAATATTAATGTCAGATTTTTGTAGATGTCAAACCACACTGATAGTTTCAGAAACTTACGACCTAATTTAAAAAAAAAAAACTCTCCGCCATTGGTAACTTGGATGACAGTTTAATCTTATTTCAGTGGTTTCTAATATAAAATCGGCCAAAAACGATGAAATAGACTATAACAATATCAAAGGCCTTAAGGGTTGATGACTTTCATTGCCAAATAGAAAGAAAAAGTATTTATAATTTAAGTACATTTACTTACTTGTGATTGATCTCTTAAAATATCATATATGGCATCAACTGCATCTGTATGTTGAAAAACCGTTCGGATGATAACATCAAGAAGATACATAATACCTATATCTTTATTCCATCCAGGAATCGAAACTAAGGAATTTGTCCAAAGTCTCACAAGACATCTAGGACTATCTAAATCATAATATTTATAATTCATAATTTGTGCTTCAACCATATTACCAAATTGTTGTAAAACAGTGTTCTGGGCATATACTAAACTTTTAGCCATTGATATATAACCTCTATCAGCATTCAATAAATTTCCCAAAATATCTTGAAATTTTTCAAGGTTTATAATACACTCCTGTGAGTTTATAAATAAAGGCACCATTACATAAAGTACAAATAGCACAGCTTCGTGTTTCTGCTGCGATTGAAGATATAACAACTGAGATAGACCTTTGGTGCATATTAAAGGTACTAAGTGGCCCCAAGAAGTCATTAAAAGCGTTACGAAGACAGCCAAACAATTTTGTTCTCTAACACCTAAAAATATATACGAAATACGTAACTTCTTATTATGGACCAGACAAAGAGAATATATTGCGGGAGATTGTTTTGGTTTTTAATTTTGTAGTGTTTAAGATTTTCTTTGATCAACTTAACAACAGCTACGACTTTTGGATAATAATGCATTCTTTAGATAGAATTATTCTTGTAAACATACTCTCTGATTATAATAAAATTTTTGTTACCTTTCATTAAGATGTCAAAACATTCAAGATCTTGAACTCTACCAATTTCCTTAAAAGCCTTATCACTTAAATGTAATTTTAAGCGTAATATAGTCTGCCAGGCCCAATGTTCAATTCCCGGTTCTTGGAAAACCGCTTGAACTACTAAAATAGCAACATCGCAATGAATTTCATACGGAATTTCATCCCAATTTAATCTCGACAGGATCATTCTCGATAATTTACTTTCAAAACTTGTCATAGGGTTATTTAACAGCAATCTAAAAACAAGATGTTAATTCAAATTCATACAAGAGATTTAGTACGATTTCACCTAGAAATTAATTCTAAATCGTTCTCAGATATCTTCCATACCGAAAGTGGTAGTTCTTCATACAGGTATAGACATAAACCATTAATTTTATTCATATTGTCTTTAACTTCTTTTAATACATTTGATAATAAGTGGGGGTATTTTGAAGTTATATGTGTTAACAATATTCTCGCAGATTTTGAACAATTTTCTTGAGTGGATTCACTAATAAAACCCACCTAAAAAAATTAAATACAATTTGTCAGTTCCTCGTTGAAAAAATATAATCCATCTAAAATTATTATTTATCCTTTATACAGAAATTTTAAAATATCAAGTTATAAATTTTAAGACAGGTACTCTTGATTTTATCAAACATTCTAAAAAACTAAAAGTTTGAATTAAAAACTTGAAATTAAGATAAAAGTTAAATAAATATTTAACTTTTAGTTGTAAATATCCATCAAGTAACAGCCAATTCAATCAAAATGAAATTAAGGTTCAAAATTAAAAAAATTATAGCTTCTATATATCAAATTAATTTTGTTGTTAAATGTTAATTAAGATTAAATACAAAAAAAGGAATATACAGGATTAAATTTCTTATGAGAAATAAATAATAGTAAAAAAAAACATGCTTTAGTGAAAAAAATGAACTAAGAAATATATTTTTTTAAATATGAATTAGGAATAGTGTAAAAAGCGTGGGTGTTTTTAAAGTAATCTATTGACACCATGCATCTATCACACGCTATTGGATTGGATTTTATAAAAGCGTATTTTTCAGTTTTTTAAACTATTGTCTATTAAATTATGATTTTGTTCCAATACACAGAAAGAAGCCCGATCGGATCCAAACCAACAGAGACTTCATTGAAAAGCAACCCTGCATTAAATCTCATTGCGCCATTGGATCTCCATAGCAATTATGTTTAAAGTTAGTAAATATGTGTTTGTCGAGTCATCAGCCGATATAATACTTTAATTTTTTTTGTTAATCTATTTTAATCTTAATTTTTATTATATTATTTTTGCATTGTCATTGGTCCTTAATAAGCAAGCAAAATTTTAAATTAATCAGACATTTCAAAGTTGGTCAAAATCACGTTCAAAGTTTCCGTTACATACATAAATAGAGAGATAGATAAGACCGAAGCTAATAAAAGCGTGTTAAAAACCGATTTATTTTATCTATATATATAAAACTCAAAGGTGACTGACTGACTGATATAGCGATCTATCAACGCAGAGCCCAAACCGCTGGACGGATGGGGCTGAAATTTGGCATGCAGGTAGATGTTATAACGTAGGTATCCGCTAAGAAAGGATTTTGATTAATTCCACCCCCAGCGGGATAAAATAGGGGATGAAAGTTTGTATGATCTATCAACGTACAGCTCATACCACTGGACGGATGGGGCTGAAATTTGGCATGGAGGTAGATGTTATGACGTAGGCATCCGCTAAGAAAGGATTTTGATTAATTACACCCCCAAGGACATAAAATAGGGGATGAAAGTTTGTATAAAACTTTGTCAATTGTAAACCGTTCGGGCTGAAACTTTGCATGCATATAGTTACTATGACGAAGGCATCCCCTAAGAAAGGATTTTGATTAATTCTACCGCTAAGGGGATAAAATAGGGGATGAAAGTTTTTATGAAACTCTGTCAATTTTAAACCGATCGGGCTAAGATTTTGCATGCATATAGCTACTATAACGTAGGCATCCCCTAAAAAAAGATTTTGATAAATTCCACCCCTAAGGGGATAAAATAGGGGATGAAAGTTTGTATGAAACTTTGTCAATTTTAAACCGATCAGGCTGAGATTTTGCATGCATATAGCAACTATGACGTAGGCATCCCTTAAGAAAGAATTTTGATAATTTTTACCCCTAAGGGGATAAACAAGGGAATGAACGGTTGTATGAAACTTTGTCAATTTTTAACCGATCGGGCTGAGATTTTGCATGAATGTAGCTACTATGACGTAGGCATCCCTTAAGAAAGGATTTTGATAAATTCCACCCACAAGGGGATAAAATAGGGGATGAAAGTTGGTATGAAACTGTGTCAGTTTTAAACCGATCGGGCTGAGATTTTGCATGCATATAGCTACTATGACATAGGCATCCCCTAAGAAAGGATTTTGATAAACTCCACCCCTAAGGGATAAAATAGGGATAAAAGTTTGTATGAAACTTTGTCAATTTCATACCGATCGGGCTGAGATTTTGCATGCATATAGCATGCAAGTTTTTAAAGTTTTATAATAATAATAGTCTAATACCACTCGCGCTTTACTGAGCGGGGTGTGTGGAGCGGTGAGACGGTAGCACGCTGCTGCTGGCCGACATGGCACTGTCGATAGAATCGTATAGTCTTGAAAATTCGAGAATAAATTTGTTTTATTACGTAGTGGTGTACTAAGAAATTACTTTTTTAAATTCCATCCCTAAGGATTTAAAATAGGGCTTGCAAATTTGTATGAAACTCGGTGGCAAAAATCTAAAGTCCACGCGGATGAAGTCGCGGGCGGCCGCTAGTCTCTCTATAAAACTTTTCTTAACAGTATCTTATGATCTTACCTGTAACAAATCCATTGTAGCTGAATAAATAAACTCTATGTCGTCTTGGTTGCGAGCCAAAGCCATATTGGCAAATGTATTTAGTAGGTAATAAACTTCAGCATCTTCTAAATTCGCTAACTTTTCCTCAAATTGGGAGCGCAGCTCAGTTTCCCAAATTTTCTTACTATATTCTTCTGTGATAAGTGGATTTAGAATATCTTTAGCCTGACTGTCCGTACTGTGTAAAAAGTAAAATATTTTCCATAATGTTTTTACAGATACCATATTATAAGGAATAACAGCTAGGAATTGCCAAGCTCCAAGCTTTTGAGATGAATATAAGTAATATATTGCTCGAAGAAAAAAAGCGTCATATTCAACCTGGAGTCGAGTTAGCATAGCTTTATCTTCGATTCGCTGCACCTAAATAAATCAATTAATAAAACTATAGTTATTTTAAAATCACGTATGTAATACCTTTAGAAACTGTTCCCATTGATCTGTAGCATATTGAGCAACATGGCGGACAAATCGACTCAACCTTTTTGAAAATTGGTTATATCTAGGTAGATCATAAGTTTGCATTCCTTGATGTAGAATTTTTAAAACTACTGTAGAAAAAGCAAAATATCTTAATATATGATGCTCTGTTAGGTATTCTACATTGTACACATCCTAAAAAATAATTAGCAATAATAAGTTATTTTATTTAAACAAATAAACATGTGGAGTATAAAATTAATTCGTAATTCGTAAATCTAATTATCAAATTATTTTAAAAAGGCATACAGAATGTAAAAATTTACTTGAAAATTTTTTTGTTTCACCATCAATACATTCCTGAATAAATCATCAAGAGGAAGCTGGTTTAAAAGTGCCACTAAATCATTTTCTTTTAATGGTTTAATAGGTGATTCCTCATCTTCTTCGCCATCAGAATCTACCATTACCCAATAAGTTTCTGCCTCTGTACATGTTTCGTTTTTACGTACAAAATCTGCCAAGAAATGTTCTCTACTATGAACAGGAGTTAGGATTGCTGCAAGGATTGTCAATACGTGATTGATTTGGAAATTAGCAAAAGGGGAATCATCTACGTTAATATTTAGTGGTGTTTGTATATAAGATGCCGCCCAAGAACCAACACCTGCAGGACACCTATAAAAAACAATATTAATAAATTAATACAAAAAGCAATGTATAGCATATACCTTAACACTTGATTTAGAATAAAGAGATGGTCTTGATATGTTGCTACTCTTAGAAGTACCGCCACCAATTTTGATAACCAAACACGGGTTTCAGTTATAAATTTGACTTCCCTAATAATTTTTCTTTGAAAAGAAAATAAAATTGATATACACAATCTGAGTTCACCAAAATATGGTTTCAGATGAGCTGGTTCTTCTTGTGACACTAAAGCGACAGGAGCATCTTTAGATAATTGGGTCACATTCAAACAATTTAGCATTAAACTTTGAAGGTACAATTCTATCTGTAAAAAAGGTCACATGTAACGAGAAGAGTTAAATATTTTCTATTTACCTGTAAACGTAGATCTTCTGAAGAATAAGAATACAGTGTGTGATTCTCATAAGTTAAATTTTGAACATTTCCTAATATTCTAACTATATTTTGAAATATTGATCTGTGAAATATACTTTTATTGTAACTGTGTGTAGCTGATACAACATTTCCATCTTGACATTCTGCTTTCCCAGTAACAACTGCTGTTTCTACTGTCCATAAATCTTCTTGTAATTTTTTGTATTCTTTTCTGATTTGTTCTAACTCCAAATTATTTCCTGTCATCTTTTCTTGGATCCGTAAATAACTTGTTAACAATTCATATAGCGGATGCTGCTTTAAAACTGATCCTATAAATATTTTTGAAATTTAATAGTTAATAAATCAGGTGCACGCAATAAAATACCTTTTAACTCAGCTTGAATATATTGATGAATAAAATCTTCCAACGTATCTAACTCCTGATTATAATACAAAGAACTTAATTGTGATTCTGTGTATGGTTTTATTCTAATTTCATTTTCTGTTTCATTATCAGTTTTATGAAGTATTTTAGCTGTTTCAGAAATTGTTTCTGTGGCTGTAATATCTTTCAATATTTGTTTGTTATCAGTAAGTATCTTGTTAATAACATCTGAATCAGATATATCTAAAAAATAGATGTTAACTGTACCGCAATCGATAGTAAACTGTGAGAAATAGTGTTTGTAAAACTACATTTATGTAACTCCACATACCTGACTTTATTTCACTACTTATAATATTTTCCAATGATTTTACACCTTGTGAATCGTTGTTTGTTTCATTTACATTTGAATGATTTCTTTCCTCCTCTTCATTATTGTCGTTTACACTTTGTTCTTTATTAATAATCAAATTCTGTTGTAAATTATGTACCAGACCAGGTTCTTCTAAAGAAGATGTACTGCATTCTATTATTGGAATATCCTGTACTGTACTAGACGAAACTGAATCGAAATAATTCTCATTATCAGCAGAAGAACTGGGCTGAGTAATTTTGGTATTAGATTTCTCTTTGGCATGAGAATTATCAGCATTTTTCTTCTTTTTCTAAAACGTAATATATTTATTTGAAAAGATTATTTCCAAAAAATTGCATCAAAGCCATTGACAATGACACATTCAATATCTTATAAAAATATAGTGATTCAATTTTTAACTAAAACTATAATAATATCAGAAAACAGGGGAAATACCTAAATGTTATAACCAAAATAACAGCGAAAAATCATAGAAAACCTTAAATGCTAAGCTTTACATAAACTTGGAAATAATAGAAAAGCTCATACAATAAGTATTATTTCAATTAGTTTTAGTCATGTAAAAATGATAAAAGGAACAGTAAATAACAATAAATTCCGAATTGCATTATCAGCAGTTGTTTTTACCTTTGTGTGTACTTTTTCTTTTGCAATTTCCATACTTTAAGATTTCTTCTGGTTACAAAATTAATTAATGATTCTTATTAAAACTAAAATTTTTAGTAACATTTTATGGATACATTTAAATATTTCTTATACATTTGTAAACAATTTTAGAACTTATTTAAGACAGTCTGTCAAAATATTAAAAATAAACTCATAACTCATCTGATATGTGATTGACCGTCAAAATAAAATCGTCTTCTTTTTACTACTGTTACATTAGTATGACCTTTTTTATAGTAGACTTTAAGGTTCAAGAATATAAGAGAGTAAAAAAATAAAACCAAACTTATCAAAAAATATCAAATAGATAACCTTTTAACGACTGACGAATGTTAATATAGCAGTAAAACTGAAATGTAGATTTTTTTACAGCAAGATTAATTTTCTCTGACGCTGATTTTGAAGTTTTGGCAACGATGTTAATATACGTAGTACCTCTGTTTGACTTTATGACTTTTAGACGAGACGGTGACCGGTGACGGATGACTGTGAGTTTCTGTAGTTTCGATTAGAATTCTTGTGGCAGTGTTTAATTGATTTTTACAAAATTTCGAGTGTTTTTAATTACATTTGTTCAAACAATTCTTCCTAAGACGTTCATAACTTGTGTTAAAGAAATATTCAGTTCTTATAGTCGTCAATCAGTCCATAAAGAATTTACCAAAATTCACTTGTTTAAAGAATTCAAAGTTCTATTTTTGTATACATTTTAACCATTGTTGTTTAATTTATTACTGTGGTCCTTAAATAAACCGTTTGTTCGTATTGCTGTGTCAATGCCAGTCTTTTGCGAAAAGGATGAGAATTAATTGAATCAAAAATTCAAGGTAAGATGTTTATTTTACTTCATAAATCCATGACTAGTTTATTAGGAATTTTTACATTATAGTAAAATTAATCTATTAAATATTGCAATTTTTGAGTTAAATACCGATTTTGTAAAAATTTTTTCCATGCGTAGTTTAATTCCATATTCAGTATGAACATGTGTTATGATAATTGTAAACAAAAGATCTAGAATTTTAATATTGATACAACGAAATCCTTTTATTCAAAAGATTTTTTTTTTCAAAAAGTTCAGTGTTAAGTGGTTATAACCCAATTATTTAACTGAGTTAGTTATCTTTAAGTGGTTTACTTCTATTTGTTCTGATTGTGGTTTTTGTTTATTTTTAATTTAAGTTTGACCCATCCTAATAACATATTGGTTTAGATAAAGGTGGTATAACTAAGCAAATATTTTTTATATATTTTATTCAATATTTATGTTAACAATTATAGCTGTGAAGTGTTTTATTCTGATATAATTGTTTTACACATATATATCTAAGTTTACGGTAAACAAAAATATAGAACACAATATTCACTTAGTTTATTTAAAATGACGAGTGTATTGTAGAATTAGAATTAAAAAGTACAAATACACAAATATTTTTACTAATATATATAAATAGTTATTTGTTATCCATTTTAACGAGTCAAAAATATCATTTAGGTTTATGATTCATTTATAAATTTTTTCAAAGAAATGTGTGATAAAGAAACAATTGGGGAATGATAAAAATGTTTTTAGTAATCTTAAATGGCAACATTCAAATCAATAAAATTTATCATTTATTATAAGTAGACAACTTATAATTGCTCACAGATTATTCTTTAATAGTATATTTTGCACACGAGACCTGGTTCTGTCACAAATTTATTAAGTGACAAGATAACAAAAACAAATTTTGTAATATATTAAGAACACAAGTAGGGATTTATAATTATATATATATATATTTAAAACATTATTGTTATAAACTATAAATATGAATTCTATCTTATATTTAAACTACCTTATCAAATAAAAATAGGCTAATAATGACGTAATATTTTAATATTTGTTTATAATTCTATCTACTTTGTTTTGTGCACAATCAATGGTAAATTCGGTCACGTAGGTTCATATAGTGCCTTAAATATTTTAATTAAAGGTTCTGATGTAATAATGTATTGTAATGAACTTGAAATTTATGTGATTAGAATCATTTATAATAAATAAAATGGTTAGCGAAACAAAAAACATTGCTTTATTTTTGGCATTTTATGTACCTACAATTTTACCTATTTTGTTTGTTGAAAGCGGCAAGTGAATATTTCAAATTTCATTTCGACATTATTATTTTATTTTATAATTTTCTAAAGAAAAAAATCTTTATTCAGGCTATAAAAAATTATAATCATCGCATAAATTACATTGTTGTTATTGGAAATACCAAAATTGCGCTAAGATATTATTCCTTGTTCAAATTTTTCTGAGAAAATACTTATTCTTTCGACAAATTATGGAAATTTTAACTATAGTTATGTGTAGGTATTTATGTATTAGATAATTTTTTAAAAGAAAAACTTTACGTTGTAACTTTAGTAATTCATCAGATAATGGAATTAACTAGACAGGTAAATATTTATTTTAGAATTTCAATTCTGGTTCACGTGATTTCTGTAATTTTAATTGTAGCACTTTTTGACTGATTCAAAAATTACAACTTTCACCTTTTTGTGGTTAAAATTTAATTATTTTTGGTGTATCTAACTTGTAATCATTCAACAACTTTGAAGAGTATATTATATATATATTTCTAATAGAAAATTAAATATTTAATTTGTTAGTGGATCATTACTTGCTAAGAAGTCAATTAAATTAACCTAGTGAACAGTTTACAAGTAAACAAATAATGTTAAATAATCATTTGTAACATTTATATATTGTTAAAAATTTCAAATTAAAAAATCATTATTGATTTAGATTCGAGGGAACAAACTTTTTAACATTGTTTGTTGCATTTTACATCGAGAAAATTAAAAAAATAAATTGTTTCAGTCGAAATGGGAAAATTTACTGGCAAAAAATGTCGTTTATTATCGATGTTATGGCTAACAACATTATTTTTCTTCGTGGAAATAGTTGTAGGTTACATTACAAATTCTATGGCGTTAGTGGCAGATAGTTTCCATATGCTCAGTGATGTAGCAGCGTTAGTTGTAGCTTTTTTATCTGTAAAGGTGAGTTTTATTATTTTGTTAATGAAAAAAACAAAAATTATTTGATTAGAGAACAATATTTTAACATGCCACTTACGTGCAAACACCAAAAAGAGTTTTTATTCTAAGAAGACTACAAAGATACTGGACTAAGTAATATTTCTTACAATTGACTAAAGAACGGATATAAATTTACTGGGAATGTATAAAACAGGAATTAAAACGAAGTTCAAGGTATATTTTATAACATCATCACGAATACCTATTTGACATAGTTATCAAACTACTAATTTCATAACTGAAAATTACATTTATATTTATCTCTAATTAATGTCAGTTTAATAGTGGAAAAAAATGTATGCAGTTAATGGTGGAAGATATTTAATATTAATAATAGTTCTTATTTGGACCAAAACCATTTTACAAAAGATTAATCATTAATACAGTTTAGTCAATTTTAGAAAGTTTTTTATATTTTCGCCGTGTTCTGTGCCTCTATGTCATTCCGTGGAATCTATAATCGAATTTAAACCTATTTCCCGACTACCTAGAGCTCTGAAATTTTCAGGATAGCTAAGAACTGGATGACAATGCATGTTTCAAGTGTATTTAGGCATATACATAGATTTCGAAATTTATACCGAATTGATATTAAACATGATCTAAGTTGTGTATAGATAATATTATTTTGAAAGTTATTAAATAAATCGTTCGTAGCGTAGTTGGTTAAGCGGCGGATCAGTCCACTTGTGACAGTTCTGTTATGTTATCATAATGGGATCGATTACGCGACAGAGAAGTTTTTTTTCTTTTTTTTTTGTATTATTTTAACTGGTAATAAAATAAACTGTTTTAGAAAGTTTTTAGATACAACTACCCTTGATTTTGTTAACAAGGAAACAATCTTCTCTATGATCAATCACAGCGTTGTATGACTTAATATTTTTACAATGTCAGGGATGCTGTGCATTGTTGAGATGACACAAAATATGACCTATAAATCAGTAAAAAACTTTCTATTATAAAAAGTTCTTTTTGTAAGTTGTGCTTATTTGTAATATATATAAATAAATTTACTTCTTTTGATATTCTGTTGTGGCATCTTTTTTATTACATCCCTTTAAGCTATTTTAACTAAAAATAAACTTTTTAAGCATTTCTATGCAGAATTTCAAAAATTTTTGGTATAAAAAATGAAAGAAAACCCCATTAGTTTAAGTTATATTAACTGATAGGGTAAATTCAGGAATTTAATGAAGTTTAATATAGCATTGATAACTGATAACAATCAATAATTATTTTTTATAAATTTCTTTTCCATTGTTTATAGATGTCACCAAAGAAATGGTCAAAAAACACTTTCGGCTGGGCGAGAGCGGAAGTATTGGGCGCTCTTGTAAACGCCGTATTTTTAGTAGCCTTATGTTTTTCAATTACAGTCGAGGCCTGCAAAAGGTTTATCGAAATGGAGACGATACACGATCCACAACTACTTGTAGTTGTTGGTGGAATTGGTTTATTAGTTAATTTAGTCGGATTGTTATTATTTCATGGTAAGTTACCAAATTAATATTCTACTTTTTTATATTTTATCTTGTTGGATACTGAGTTAGTTATATTAATCCCGAAATAAAATTTATCCTGAAATAATGTTAATGTGTATCAGCCTTCATTTTTTTTTATTTTTTTAGAACATGGCAGTTCTCATGGTCATTCTCATGGACGACTATCGCACAGTAGGAATAGATTGACACAATTGGCAATTACCGATGATAATGAAAATGACGAAACCTACCCAAGTCCACCACCTCCCGTAGAAGAAAAACGACAAGTAACGCATAGTCATTCCGCAGGTCAAATGAATATGCGTGGTGTATTTTTACACGTTTTGTCCGATGCACTGGGATCAGTTATTGTTATAATTTCTGCATTGGTAAGTTTAAGTATGGCAACCCTTTCTGGATATGAGCCCTGTAATGTGAGGGAAATATAATGAAACTATGATCCATTTACAATCCCCACTCACTAAATTAAATTGGTCGTGTGGTTATCGTTAACAAAGCATTGAAGGCAGCCTCAAGTTAATACATGCCTTAGTAAGCTTATTATATATATATATTTCATGAATTAAACACACAGTGCTGTGATCAATGTTGTATTGTTTTTATCTCAACATCAAATAGTGAAAACCTAGAAATCGTTTTGTCTGTCCATCCGTCTGTCTGTAAACACATCTCCTTTGAGGTGAAAACAGTAAAGTCACTTGATTTTTTCCGGTGCGATATTTTATTTTTGCATAGTTTTTTAGTATTAGAAATGATCATTTCCACTTTGATAACAAAATTATCAAAAGTTAGTACTTATACAACAATGAAAATGTGGCAGTTTTAATAATCACTGGAGCCTTAGATGGGGTAGGGGTGAAAGATTGATAGTAGAGGGTTGCACCCATTAGGACTTTTGATCAGCAAGATGAAAACTATCTGCAATTTTTTAGCAAATTTAGCCTAGAGCCAATTTCCATAAGGATTTTGTCACTTGTCAGGTCTTTTTAAAGATTTTTGCTATTTTTTGCACAAATTTTAATAATTTATAGTTTTCATCTTGAAATTTAATAAATTTATGTTTGTATAGGTTTTTTGGCTCAGCGACTGGCAATACAAGTACTACATTGATCCAGCTCTCAGCATTCTTCTAGTATTATTGATCTTGAATTCTGTTTGGCCACTTCTTAGAGATTCCGCGTTGATTTTACTCCAAACAGTGCCAACTCATATTCAGGTAGACGCCATTCAGAATAAGCTTTTGGCTAAAGTGGATGGAGTGTTAGCGGTTCATGAATTCCATGTATGGCAGTTAGCAGGGGACCGGATAATTGCCTCAGCTCATATTAGGTTCGTAAAAACTTATTTTCATTACATCGATACATTTTTGACGATCCCCGGGTGAAATTTATTGTTAGAACTGATAATAAAATCAAATCGTTTATAAGGTAGTCTTTGCAGGTGTAGAAATCTTTCTGAGTATATGAAAATAGCAGAAAAAGTTAAAGAATTCTTTCACAATGAAGGTATTCATTCTACTACTATTCAACCGGAATTCATAGATTATACAGAAGTGCCAACAACATCTAAGGAACCGGATCATTTGGTTGAAGATTGTGTGCTGGATTGTCCCAAGGGCAGCAACATTGACAACTGCGTCAGGAATACTTGTTGTGGACCTTCGAGACAGGTAAGAATTAATTTATTGAAAATTAATAATTACTAACTAAATTTTGAGACTACAAGTACCACAAGCGAGAAAAATACAGAGAGGAAACCGCCTATTCCTTTTATATTGATTAAACATTCTTCCTTAACTTTTTACATTTAAACAAAAGCTATTCTCACAAGAAACATAAATAAATATGGAAACATTGGTTCGTTTAAGCCACTTTAATTCCAATACAAAGTCAACACATTTCAGTTTTTGAAGAATGAAATTTCATGATAAAAAATATTAGATATTAGTAGTGGGGCGAGGACAATAAATGATTTCTCATAAAGTAGTTCTAAGAATTTCCGACATTTCGATTTATATTAAATCTTTTTCAAGTCTAAAGTATAGAAACGCCTTGGAAAGCAATTCTTAAAACTAGTTTTTGGGAAATCATTTACTGTCTTTGACTCACTACTATACATCATAAAATAAAATGTCACTCATTTTAATTTTGCAAAGATCTAATCTAGCTTTAACTGTCCTTAATTCTATCCCAACCGTGCAGTATGCCGTTTAATGATTGTTAATATTTTCAAAATTCTAGTTTTACTTCATAAATTTGATTTATAAAGAAATAATATTTTAATTATGTTTTCCACGAGGTTATCTCTTACCAAATGTAAATAAATTGTGTCCTATTAACAAATAATCAACCAAAAAGTGACTACCTCTGTCACTTATTTGAGAGAATAATTAATTAAATTATACCCGTTTTACATTCTCATACTTTGTTTTATTTTATAAATATGTAGCAATATTTAATTTTAATATAACTGTGACGGCAAATCCCATTTATCCGTATTCCAATTTAATTCCTACCCATTTTTTTCAGTATTTAAAAAATCAAAGCCAATTACTGAAAGATCATAAAGATAAAGAAAAAAAAGGTGACCAGTGAGAAAAATCGATGGACAGTATACTGGTAAATTAATAAAAAATTAAGAACGTGTGGAAAAACAATATATAAATTGAACAATTATAAGTAAAAATTTTTGTGAATGGCGTTATAACGATCGAAATGTAATTGTTCGTTTTGTACACGTTCCATAATTTTTTAAAATTTCTTCTGTCAGTATCTGTGTAGAAAACAAATGGTTTTTCTTGTTCAGTTTATCTCTTAATAATCTTTTATTAACTTTATAAAAAAAAGTATCGCTTGTGTTGATGAGTTTAGATTTTTTATATTAACTTGATTGACTGTATTCTTTTCAAAATCAATTTTAATATACCTTCTCGTTAATAATTTTATTGCCCATACCAAAAATAGTCCAAATTATTTTATAGCTTTTTAGTATAGTTGGGGAATCCATTGCAGGATTTGGTTATTAATTTATACTTCTTTATTAAAAAATTGCTGACGTTTCGGCCTTTATAGAGATCTTTTCAAGACTGTAATGATTAAAAAAAGGAACATTTACATAAATTCGCCCTAGAGGTAAATGATGATAAGCTATATTGTGTGATTTTACAAGTTGAATCCCCCAAAAATGTAATAAATGGCGCCAAAATAAACTCAAACACCAGTTTGAAGTCTTTATTTCGAAAATTTAAAAACTTATGTTAAAGGAAAATGAATTAATAAAATATTTGTCAAAAGATCTTTGTAAATGTTGGTCCTTCGAATCCTCGAGATGTTTTCACTTGATTTGATATTATTTTATAAGGTTCCTCAATACTTCAAGAATTTTTTTTATGAACTCCTTTCTATTCTGTAACTTCAGAAAATGGACGGTACTAAATCTCATACAGGAATTTTCAATATCTCCAGTGGACCTTTTCGTAGATTATAATTGGTTTTGCTATTAACAAGAAATTCACAAATCGATTTTGATTTACTAACTAAGGCCATCTGTGTCTGTTCTTCTATTTACAGTATTATTAATGGTTATATGCATCGTTTCACTCAGTAGTCCTTTTTACATAATGTGATGCATGATCTAAATTAGTCACCTTCTGAAAATCAAAAACTCGTCTCTAATCATTACATCCTTGGAATAAATCTAAATAAAAATCAGTAATTTTTTAATAAATAAATTTTTATCTGTCAACTAATTGGTCATTGTTATGTTTTTCTATATATTATCTTTCGAAGAAGTTAGTTAAAGTTTACAATATACGCTAGTAAAGTATCTTTGACGAACAACTTTAGCGCCACATCCAGATTTATTTTTAAAAACTGGTTCAGCTAAACCTAACAAGTATATATATGTTATTGTCATGTAAACAATTTATATCATATTAACAATAAATTAATACCTTATAAAAAATGTCGACAAAAAAATAATGAGCGTCTTTCAAGAAGTGCAATTAAACATTTTTAGAAAAAAAGTTTATCAAAAGAAAATAAATTATGTAATTTTCATGTTTACGAAGAGATTGATGAAAATGATTGTCGCCGAATTTTCGGAACTGTGTAACAGAAAGCACCTGGTCAAACAATTTCTAAAAAAATACCAGTTGAAATAAATATTTTTTTTAACTATAATCAACCTGAAAATTTTATGTTGATTAGATTCGACAACAGGATACAAGCTGTTTAATAATTATACTTCATAGAAAGAAGTAATTTTGATCGGTAATCATATTATTTTGTAGGCATAAAGGAAATATTAACTAACTTTTAATTGCTTTTAGCTGGACATGAACAGATCAGTGAAAAATATAATTTGTAGTTGTCAACGTGGTAAAGAGTTTTGTAAACACGCAGTAGCAGTTTGCTTTTGTGTAAATTTTGAAAATACATGCTCGAAAACAAACCATTATCCATTTTATTAAATAATTACTAACATAGGGGACTCGACGTTTCAGCTGAACCACTATTTAAAACATAAACCACGAAGTCGCGCACTAAAGGAAATCTGAAAACTATTTTGGACAAAAAAAGTTACGAACAGAAAGACATTTCGATGTGAATCCTATGGCATTGTTAAGCTTAAGGCATGTGCTTTACAGAAAAATTAATTCAAATTTTTATTTTGAAAATCATTCTAGGTTCACTGATTGCCAAGATATAAGAATTTTAAAGTTTGCTGTTATACCTGGATTTGCATTCACGCATTGACGCCATTTGACGTATATGCAAGTAGAACCAATACGCGCTAAGTCTTTCTAAGTTAAACCTGGCAACTACGCTTCATTCCTACCGCGTATTGGTCTACTTGCATATACGTCAAATGCCGTCAATGCCATGTGAATGCAAATCCAGTAGAATAGAAACAATCACTTTAAAATTTAGAATAATCGCTTTTTTAAAGACTTTGTTGTTTTCAAGTATTTTTAATTATACTGCCAATAGCAAATTTTCATTGAAATAAATTTTCATTTACGCTAATCCAGTTTAGTTATAGAGATATGCTGAGTATTAATGGATATGATTTATGAAAATAATTAAAAATGTAATCCGAGGCATTTTAATAATTATTCGGTCATTATTAATATAAGTTTTTTTTAATTCAATTTTTTAATGTCTTTCTGGCATTCAAATTAATTTTTTTGTAAAGCATATTATGTCATAAACTTGACAATGTCGTAGGATTTATAACGATATATCTTTTGGTTCGTATTTGTCCAATATGTTTCTCGATTTCCCTCAGTGCGGCGCTAAGATACTTTACTAGCGAATACTTCGTGATACATAAGGTGACATGGCTTTTCGACATCATCTGATATTCTACTTGTGAACCTTGAACCTATCTGTTGTCTTTAATTTGATTTAATGCAATTCATTAGACTATGTATTGTGTAATATTTTTTTAGGGCCGTGAGACACCTTCTCCAAACAATACGCCGTACATATGTCGCCAGAGGAATTCAACCAATACAATTGGTGGAAACAATGAAGAAATGAACGAAATGGAAAAAGGTGTTCTCTTAGAAAAAAGTCCTTCCACACTTCAAACAAACTGTGATTGTAGCCTACGAGGTTCTCAGTACTCACTCAGGGGGTAATTTTTAGTTCAACTAAAGAAATTATACGAATATAGTGACTAAATCAAAAGAACAGGTTTAATTTATTAATTCCGTTCATTTTTTGTATAAAAAAATAATAGTCGACATACATTTTTGATCTCTTATATTAATATATTATATCAGAAGATGTTAGTTTCTGTAAGATGAATGTCGGTTTATATATTTTTTGTTACATATGAGTTTTGACGTCATACAATAGACTCATTAAACAATTTGGTATTGTTATTAAAGCTTGCAGTTCCATTATCAAAATTTGACGAGAAAATTATGTTGTTAATTGTATTTAAATAAAAAATAGAACTTTTTAGAGTTTTTTTTAATCAAAGTTGTTTTTTATTTTAGGTTGATTTTAATATTTTTAAGGAAAAAGAAATTATTTTATATTTAAATATATTATTATGAGCTTACCTACACAAACTTAAACGAAATCTTGTTATTGATAAAGACTAAAACTTAACTTGGAGTATTTGTAATCAAGATTATATTTGATCAAAATAAACTTTTTATGAAAAAAAATAATTTAAAAGCTTCGTAAATGAACTTTATTAACCGTTATTTTGAGTCAATCTGTGTGAAAACTGAGAAATCGTTTTGTCTGTCTCTCCGTTCCGTTTGTCTGTCTGTACACTCTTCTCCTCCGTTATTAGAAGGGCTGGAGACACATAGGAGAGGTCAAATTAAAACTCTTTATCTGAAGACGTCATTAAAAGAGAAATATTTTTATCAGTTCCGATTCACAAGTTGTATCCAGAAGAAGTAGTGTAAAGCCGCTTGGGGTTAAAATAATAAAGTCACTTAACTTTTCTGGACGCTTTATATGTTTGTCATTCCTGATAGGAAATTAAAAATAAATTTTGTTATAAAACTTTTGAATGTAAATGTAAAATAAGTCTCTACTATAGTTATGTTTCTAAGTAGTATCTGCAATTTTGTATACAGTATCACAGAATTACTCTATTACTTTAAAATAATATCAAATACATCTCGGATGCTAGATTCGTCAAAATAAAGACTTTTTAAACAGTTTCATGTCCGATCTTCTCATTGGCCATTGGATATAGTTAATATTGTTTCATTTTTTATAATTCATATAATATACCAGCATTTTGGAATTAGTGGGGTTAATTTGCAGATTATGGCTAGAAGAGTAGGAATGAATAGCTTCCAAATCACCATTTATTAAACCCGGAGCAAAATTTTGAGCAAAACAATTTCCAAGTTACTTGCTTTAATCAGCTGCATAAAGCCAAAATTAAGAGTGCACCCAATACTGACCCCTGAGCCAATCCGGACTTTATTATCTCAGAAGTTGACCTTTCGTAGTTAATGTGACCGATTTTGTTAATAAGACTTTATGAACCCCAAGGAAATATCATCACATCCGTAGTAAAAGCATTTGGCAACAAGAAGCCTGTGAATTATAGTATCAAAAGCCATATTAAAATCCAAGAGTACTGGTATACTTGCCTTTTTTTATTAAAACTATTTAAAATTTTGTGCAATACGTAGCAGTTAAATGCTTGATATAAAAGTAATATTTTATTGTAAGAAAAGAATTCATAAATTTGGGAATAAGCAGCACGCTCCAGAATTGTTGAAATTAAAAGAAGAAAATTAATGGGTCGCAGTTCATTATAAGACTGTGGGTTGCATTTTTGGGTCAGCAACAACCCATGGTTAGGAAAATAACCTTGCTTTAAACATAAGTTTATGATATGCAATAAATAACTTCGACACAATCATCGCTTATTCTAATCCAGAAGTTAATTAATATTAATTTATTTATTATCCGCAAGTGAGGAGAAATTTATTAATATGGTTGTTTTTATTTCTTTTTAGACCTTCTAAAACTCAAAAATCCAAATAATTGCCCTTTTGCGGCATATGAATCACAATTCTTAATTTTCTGATCAGGGAGATTATTCTCAATTTAGCTATATAGTCCAAGATCCCGGAGCCGCCAGACCTTCCTTATTTTCTAACTCTCAAAATTATAAGAAATGTGTGGGGTATATGTATGCTTAAGCACCTATGCATACCCGCTAACTTGATAACCGGGCCCTTTTGCAGGTAACAGGTAAGAAAGGTACATAAAAATAAAGCTTACTTTCCTTAAATTCTAACAGTTGGTTTTTGGATATGTTTTACTAAATATTGTACGAAATCATAATCCAATATTGCCAGACACCTCATGTGGGCGGTTACTCCCGCCAGACGCTTTAAAGTTGCATAAAAAATTATTGCATTTTTCTTATTTTCTAACTCCTAATTTTTATATATGATGTTCATGGGAGTATTTTAATACCTTTTGTATGCAGCCAGACCAACCCCATGGGCCAATCATGGGCCAATCACCTGCCCAGACGCGTTAAAGTTATCCTGTAAGTGTAAGCGCGACAGCATGATCTATGCGCTTGAGTGCGAGTGAGATGTACTCTGTAGATTGATTTCTCACTTTCAAACTCATGGACTATTTTGTTTATACGTATGCACGTAGCATCTGCTTTCGCGCTTTTGACCGCGCAGGCATTATATTGCTATATTGAAGTTTTATGTTATTTTTTTGATTTTGGTTTTGATGAGTTTTGATATAAATATATATTTTCATAAAAAATTAATTAATTAATTACAGAATAATCAATTCGATGAAATACAAATTATAAGAATTTGATCTCCTAAAAAATTTGTTTTTTTAATGTAAATTGAGAAAAAGAAAATGCATTTTTTAATGGTGAAATGCTGAAGCTATTTTAATTAATTTTTATGAAATAGTATATTACGCTAAAAGGGGCAAAAATTGAATTTTCGGCCCTGCACGTCATAATGCCCGAGGCGAAAGCCGAGGGCATCATGACGCGCAGGACCGAGATTTCAACATATAAACCACAGATTATAAGTAATCTATGATATAAACAAAATAGTCCATGAGTTTGAAAGTGAGAATCGCATAGATAATGCTGTCGTGCTTACACTTACAGGATAACTTTAACGCGTCTGGGCGGGTGATTGGCCCATGGGGTTGGTCTGGCTTCATACAAAAGGTATTAAAATACTCCCATGAACATCATATATAAAAATTAGGAGTTAGAAAATAAGAAAAATGCAATAATTTTTTATGCAACTTTAAAGCGTCTGGCGGGAGTAACCGCCCACATGAGGTGTCTGGCAATATTGGATTATGATTTCGTACAATATTTAGTAAAACATATCCAAAAACCAGCTGTTAGAATTTAAGGAAAGTAAGCTTTATTTTTATGTACCTTTCTTACCTGTTACCTGCAAAAGGGCCCGGTTATCAAGTTAGCGGGTATGCATAGGTGCTTAAGCATACATTACCCCACACATTTCTTATAATTTTGAGAGTTAGAAAATAAGGAAGGTCTGGCGGCCCCGGGATCTCAGTCTAATAGTAAAAATAAAAAAATATCTTCAAAAAACCATTTTACTTACTTAATGAATCTCATAAAGCCGTAAATTTACTACCAGGATTGACTACAGGTAAGGCACTACTACAGGAGGATAATTGTTAATTAGGGCCAGTGGACAAAACATGGCGGGTAATAATATTTATATCTTTAGTGCTTTAACCAGACATATGTCTCTGGCTTTAATGTAACCAGTAGATTTGTAGTTATATAGATTTAGCGATTTATTTTTATTTCAGATATCTGAATATACAGGGTGTCTCATTATATTCTGACTGTTTTTAAGAGCTTATATCTTCGTAACGGTTCTATACCCCGGCCGCTGAAAAGATGGAATTCAAAGATTCTTGATCAGTGAATACGGGCATCTGAACGGCTTAATCTTACGATGTAACGCCTTCTAAACTGCAGTAAACGAAGGACAGTTGACTGTACTCATACCAAAGATGATATAAACTGTGGGCTGAAATAAGGAGTACATTTGTCTCGTGATCATTCCATCTTTTCGACGGCCAGACTATAGATCATACGATGCGGTTTTTACAGAAATGGCCTACTTCCGGTTTCCGCTAGAAAAGAGGCGTATTTTCAGAAAACAGTAGATGTAATTTTTTAAATGGGAGACCCTGTATATTTAGCAATTTCTTAAAAGACGCATATTTTTACTTTATGACAATACCTTAAAGTTTAAAATCGGTGCACAGAAAGCGAAGTTAAAATTAAAAAATTACATCTATATACTGTATTCTGAAAATATAAAACGTATCACAACAAAACTTAAGATAATTATAAACCTAACTGTGAAAACCGCATCCTATTATCTACAACGGTTTTGAAGATATAAGCTCTTAAAAACAGTCAGAATATACCATATATGGAATATACCTGTATTTCAAATTTTACTGAGTACTGCGCATGCTATACCGATGACACATGCCTAACTTCATGCAGTTGAAACAAGAATTTTGTGTTTTATGTTATAGTTATGTTGTGTCATATTTGAAGATTGTTATATTTTTAAGTTAAAAAGGTAAGTAAGTTCACATTCCTTAAATTGCTTTATTTTTATATCTTTTTTAAAATTCGAAGCCATAGGCCCATAGGTGACATCCTTAGTTCCTACATCCATTGAATTGACACTTGTGTAATAATGACAGATAACATGTGTTTATTACTTTTACGTAGGTTGTGTGTTTTGTATATGAGTACGAGTGATTAACATTAAACTAAATGTAGTGTGGGCCAAGGCGGTATTATGTTATGATATCACAATCATATCTGTTTTAAATACTGTAATTCAGTCAAAATCTCGCAGTAGTTAGATAATGTTAAATTTCGGTGTAAGTGACGCTGTCAAAAAGATATAATCATGGTTCGTCCTCAAGAAGAGCTGAATGAGCAAAGATTGTTTTGGAGGAAAATACTATCAGCGGTTTTTTATGGAGTAGCTTCTTTTATGATAACTGTTGTAAATAAAATTGTTTTAACTAGTTATGGATTTCCTTCATTTCAAGTTCTGGGTTTAGGACAAATGGTAGCAACAATAGTGGTTCTATTCATAGCGAAGAAGATTCGGTTAGTGAATTTTCCTAGTTTAGAATTAAATACCTTTCGCAAGATATTTCCTTTACCATTAATATATATTGGAAATATGTTTTTTGGACTTGGAGGTACAAAGGAACTCAGTTTACCTATGTTTACAGCATTGAGAAGGTTTTCAATACTAATGACAATGATATTAGAGTTATATATATTAGGAATCAAACCAACGTTTAGTGTACAATTTAGTGTATATACAATGATATTAGGTGCCATAGTAGCTGCCGTCAACGATCTTGCCTTTTCTGTTAGAGGTTATGTATTTATTTTCCTTAATAACTTTTTTACTGCAACTAACGGGGTGTACATGAAGAAAAAATTAGATTCGAAAGAACTAGGCAAATACGGGTTAATGTATTATAATTCATTATTTATGATAATCCCTGCAACATTTTTTGCTTTTTATTCAGGAGATCTCGAAGCTGCTTATCAGTTTGAATATTGGGACGATCTTTTATTTACAGGCCAGTTTCTTTTATCATGCGTTATGGGATTTATCTTATCATATAGTGTAGTATTATGTACATACCATAATTCTGCTTTAACAACAACAATTATTGGAACCTTAAAAAATATTTGTGTGACGTATCTTGGAATGGTAATAGGAGGAGATTATATATTTTCTTGGGTAAATTTCGCTGGAATTAACATAAGTGTCGCAGGAAGCTTGATCTACACGTATGTTACTTTCAGAAGAAAAGAACCAAGTTATTCTCCTGTATCCACCACTGAATCTTCCAAGACTGAAATTGTATAGCATTTGGTAAACATCCCAACATATGTACTGTAAATAAATTATATACAACCTGATAAAAATCTAACTTATGTAAATATACAACAACTTTGATCAATATAATTCTATTTATTTAATAAATTTTCTTTAGAGATATCTTAATGTTATCTGTTTTTGTATCCAAGAGGTCAGTAATATTTTTTAGATCGAAATGTTTATAAACAGATTATTAATCAGTAATCAGAGTAATTTTAGATACACATTCTTGAATAGAATCTTCAATTGCATATGAATAGTCTGTAAATTTTTGAAATTTTAAAAAGTATACAATCAAGAATTTATTAAATGAAATTAAATCGTTTACTAAAAAAGTCTGTATATTTATTTAAATAAATTGATTACCATCATTAAAATTATTTTGAAATTTTTAACTGTATTGTTATACATTTTTTGTATTTATATGTAAACTCTGTGAATGTGGAGTTGTCTTCACTTAATAATCAAAAACATGCTTTACTTAGTTTTTAGTTGTGATAATTATCGTGCCAATAAGTATAAGATCAAAGTTTCCTATTTGAATTTTTTTTATATTAAAACATTATTTTATGAAATTTAAACTGAAATATATTCATTTAGTCGATACTTTGATAATTTCACTAAAATTTTTGTTTAAAAAATAGATAAAAAAATAGTCCAATTATTAAATGCCATATCACTTAAAAAATAGATAGTGTTTTTTTAATTGTCTAGATTATTTTCAATTTAAACATTTTTTAAATTTCATTTTAATTGCTTATTCGTATATTTACTTTGGACTTTAAAAGGATTAATTTAATTATATCGAGGTATGATATAGGCAAAGTATGTCAATTTAAATATGCTGATGTTTAAAAAATTGTATTAAAGAAAATATAATTGTATGTATGTAATTTCTTTAATAAATATTTTTAATGTTATGAAAAATGTTTATATCAATAAAGAACATGACATTAAACACATATTTACACAAAATCTAAATGTAATAATAAAATAATTAAAATTGGTAATAAATTTTTAGCCAACCTAAAAAATATGTGTATATCAAAAATAGATGTGAAATCTGATATACATACTTGATACTTATTTAAATTTTGAATTATTTTATTAGGTTTCAGATTTTTAAGTTGTTTTAAGGCAATATTTACACATTAATAATGTTTTATTTATATTAAAAATAACAAAATATTTTGTGCGTTCCTATATATTTAAACAAACATTTTTACTTTCTTGTCGGGTTAAATTAATATTTCAAGAGTGCACGTCTGTTTTTTTTATTAATAACCGGCTGAATTTTTTTCAGTAGTTTAATCTCGCCAATACGCCCAAATTTTTTCTCTGCGAAAATTTTTAAATAGCTAATTGAGCGTCAGCTAGGTAATTGACCAATATTTACAAATAACAATTAGTTTTATAGTTAAATCTTATAATAATTCATAAAGACACAAAAACACGTTGGTCCTACACCTCTGGATGGGTTTGCCGAACGGTCCCCCAATCCTTACACGTTCATATAACGTAGCCACAAAATTTACTAATAACCAACTGATTTTTTAACTATTGCTTTGTAATTAATATATTTGAATGGCAACTTTCTTCTACAAATGAAATGTTTCCCTAGTTTTTTATTAATTCTGCATATATCCCCTCTGGACCCGGAGCACGTCCATTTTTCAACAATGATACAGCTTTTTTAGTTTCTTCGATGTTGATTGTTGATGGGTCCCCTTGAATCTGGACTTCATGTTGTTCTATGTTTTTGTATTCCCGTCTTTCTTCTATTAACAGACTTTTTTCCATTTTTTAGGCTCTGTGTGGAGTGTATGGCTATTTGTTCTGTTTTGTTGGATCTGATGTTTTTTATAAACCTCCAGGATTCTCTTGATTTGCGGCCGCCGATATACATATCTTATTCCTGACATTTTCTTTCCTAGCTTTGATTTTTTGATTCTATTATCGTGGATTTAAATGAATTTACCATTTCTCTATATTCTCTTTTATGTTCTTGATCCTTTGTTACCAACTATCTGTGATATAGTTTTTTGCTTTTGTTCTTTCATTTTCTGTAGCTCATCATTCCACCAATTTGTCTTTCTGGATTTGTTTTCTCTAATACCCAAGGCTTCTTTTGCCGCTTGATATATTCCTTTTCTTTTTATTCTACTAGCTGTAACCGGCGCGCGTTGCTACGCCATCAACTAAAATAAATTAAAAATACATCATCATACTGATGTTTATGACAACCGGTTGAGCGGGGCAGAAGTTGCTACTCTGTTGCGCCACCTGGTGGCGAGTGGCATCAATGAGCATATCATACAAACCTTCTCCGTGGAAAAATACATATACATACCAATTTTCATGACAAGCGGTTGAACGGGACAGAAGTTGCTACTTTGCAGCGCCACCTGGTGGCGAGTGGCATCAATGAGCATATCATAAAAACCTTCTCCGTGGAAAAATACATATGCATACCAAGTTTCATGACAATCGGTTGAACGGGGCAGAAGTTGCCACTCTGCAGCACCACCTGTTGGCGAGTGGCATCAATGAGCATATCATTCAAACCTTCTCCGTAGAAAATATATATATACGTGTTTCGTTCATATAGCTACCATTTTTGAAAAAAAATTTGGGCGTCTCGACGAGATTAAGCTACTCAAAAAGTTCAGTTGATTATAAATAACAAAAATCGACGTGGGTTCCTGAACTATAAGTTCCTTATTTCATTTATTCCGACTAGTATATAATTTGTGGATCAGTATTTTAAAGCTATTAACCAATAAACAATATTTAGTAGATTAATTATTTTCAGGCTGTGTAAATGTCTCGTTTTTAAGCATTTGTAAATAAATAAATGACAGACGTGTATTAATTTAATTTTTTACAAATCCTCGAAGTCTATCCAAATATTTATTTAAAAATATATCAAGGATATTATTAAATATATGGAGTTGGTGTTACTGATTGTTTTATGTCTCATTGTGAATATTATTGATTTTCCACCAAGAGTAGGGTTTTTTTAAAAATAATAAACCAGTAGATACATAACATAAATTTTATTATAAAAAAACTAGTCATTGGTTCTCTTAGTTATATTCTAAAATTATAATAAATAAAACAAATATGTACAAGTTTAGACATGCACTACATACCTAGTATGGCATTATCATACATTTAGTATATACAATTTATTCTTTCTAACTACCTAAATAATATTTATCTTTGGTCCTTGAACTGGCTAGAATAAACAGTTTAGTAAATTTTAAGTATTAGTGTGTACCAATGAATATTCATAATTAATATAATTTTTCTAACGCTTTATTTCGATATTAAGTATATTTGTTAATAACATTTAAAGAAAAATTTTATTTTTATCTTAGATATCAATCATGAAATTAAAAAAAAAATATTTTCTTGTTATATGTTGAAATAAGTATCCTTTTGAAAATTAACTCAGTTGAATAATTTACGAAAGCTTTAATGAATGTAACAAGAATGTACAAAGAGGCAATTTCTAATATTTCTATATAGTCTCTTTATTTGCTGGTTGTCAACGCAAATTTGGGACACCAAGTTCAAAATCACCTAGGAAACGCAATTTTCATCGATATTGAAAAAATCTTGAAGTGGAACATTCGTTGTTACGTTTTAAAGAGAATCAAGAAGCCTAATTTTTTGAATGTTGCTCAATATGCATATAAAAAATCTAATTATCCTTCAAATGGCGTTGAAGGTCATAGCCGAAGTCATGGTCACGGTGTGACTCCCTCAAAACCCTACAACCAATGTTCTGATTTTATCCCAGTTCTTATTAATCCCGAAAAATTAACATTCATAAAAATAATCTTAAAGGCTAGAGTCTAAGTCAAATTTTTGAATAAAATTTCTGCCTCTTTTCAATTCTTGAGCTTTTAATGACTTGAAGATGATGATCATAGTCATTGTTAAAATTACCGTTGTGTGGATCCCTTAAAAATCCTTAATCTATCGTTAAACCTTTTTTATAGCACATAGCAGTCCTGCGAAATTATCGTATAATTTTTACAATAAAAAACCTTGTATTTCGTTAACAGAATAGGAAAATTTAGGATCAGTCAGCATTTTAAAACAAATTACTTTGGCTTTTTCGAAAAATGACTCGTAGGACTCTTCATTGCTACAAACAAATATTCTCCATCAAGATTTATAAAAATTATGACTTTTGGTTGATTTTGAATCCGTCCCAGTCTGCGGCGCCCAGAAGAGAAATTTTGCTGATTTCCATCTGATCCCTGTCTATATTTCGAATAACTGATGGTTTATGTAATATGTAAACTCTTAAAAACTGGTTTGTTTTACTCGTCTTCAGTTGTCAGTAACTGATAGTTATTCTAATTATTGTTAAACACTTGTTTTTCGATCCAATATTACAAGAATGAAATATGGTTTTTCGTACTGGATCTAAAATGAAACTGTTTCTTTCACAAAGAAACTATTTTCGCACTGACCCTGAGGATGGTGCAATATATTACCAAAACGTTGGCCTGTTCGTAAACGCAGTTTTATTTTAAAGATCAAGTACCGCAAACCATAATATTTCATTTTAATTATTATTTAATATACCCAATTTTGTCACCATGTCAGATTAAAAAATATTACAGTATACCTAAGTTTAAGAAGTCCTGCTTTCGACCATGCAGGACCGTGCGGAAAGCAATGCTTCCTTCAACGTTACGAAATATAAAACTTTTCATCACCACGTGCGGAAAGCACTGCTTTTGACCATGCAGGACCGTGCGAAAAAGCAATGAATGACCGAAACAGAGTTAATAAGTGTTTCCCAATCAAAAATAAATGAGATAGAAAGTGAATTAAGAGAAATTGAGGATGAATTTTCTATAGTTTTGCATTTGATAACGCAATAGTAAATGCACCACGATATAATCAATCAAACGTTTCATTACTAACTAAAGATTTTGTTGATTCCCCCAACCCTCCTTCAGCGCTTTCGCGGCGCAGGCGGATCAGACCTAATACTACTTTTATTATCTTCTTTCCTTTTATTTTAGACAAATTCAAGAGCTTTCCTCACGGAGTGATGAAAAATAGAATACGCAACTCGTGCGGTGCGCAGGTAATCCCATCACTCGTGCTTTTTATCGTGTTCGCCTTCGGCTCACGCTACAATCGCACTCGTGATGGGATACCTGCTTTCCGCACTCGTTACGTAATGTACCTACTATTTTAATAAGACATATATTCTAGATATTTATGGAAATTTGATTCAATACTATAATTTCAACTCTTGATTATTAGAGTACCTTAAAAAACGCTCAAATCTTGTAAATATCAATATACATGTAAGTACCGATATTTTTTTCCAAATGTCTAAGAATATTCTTTGGTCATAATCATTTTTGAAATAAAAAAAGTGTTGAACTATTTAAATTCCAATAAAAGTAAAGATTTTAATTTGTAATATTTTTTCTGTCGCAACACCACTTTCGAACCCAACATTAAAATCTTCGCTTTCACAATGAAAAATTATACAATAATAAAACAGTTATTGTAGTTATTAGAAAAATACAAAACTGTTTTTGGTGATTAAAAAAATAATTAGATGTGTATAAAAAAATGCAAATGAAAGGTAAATTGACATGAAATCTTATGTACACTTTTATTTCTGTCGAAATTAATAACTTTGTAGTAGGTAATGTTTTTACCTAATATCTATATGAAATATAATAAAAAATGATTGAAAAACAATGTCTCATTTACAATTTTTTCGTTAATAAAACGTGCGTGAAAGTGCAGTGTGCAATAAAAAAATTTAAAAAAAACTTTACATTACATTTATGTTTAATTGTGACTATTCATAAGTACTAGATTTGATCTTTGGATCTTATAGTTAGATATATTACAATAAATTAAGTAAAATGCTAACAAACATCCCGTCGTTTAATTCGCATTTCACTATTAGCTACAGCTATCCATTCATTCCTAGCATTATCAAACCAAGTTAAACCTAAATTGTATCGTCCATTTAAATTAGCATGTTGGCAGTGTGAAAACCACCATCCACCTTCATAATTACTAGCACAGTGAGTATTTGATATATCCCTATCGTTATCGATTGTAGAAAATTCCATAAGGTTTTGATAATTTAATGCATCACTAGCATTACCGTGATATTCTCCTATATACAGTTTAAAACCTTTAGAAAAATCTGACACTCTAAAATCGTTGTAATTAGCTTGCCAGTACTGGCCATAAATATCTTTCATATTGATTTGTAGTTGAGAACAGTTCATTTTTGTTAAATAATGAAGATTTTTATTTCCTAACCAATGTTCGCCTGTTGCCGATCCGAAACCATTGGAATATTCGTTCCAGTTTCTGTTAAAGTTAATAGAACCGTCATACCGTTTTTGTACCGTTGTCCAACCATCTTCACAGTGAGCAAGAATAGGTTCAGTTTCTCCTGGTGATATAAGGTAAATTCCTGACGGACCATCAACACTACCACAATCTCTTGGTAACTTATTCACTATGTTTTTGTATTCACTTTCAAACGATCTCAGCTCTTGTACTAAATGAATTGTTGCCTTGGTGGCGTTTACGTTTATTGAACTTGATTCTTCCTGTAATAAATTATATTGTTAATAACAACATTCAATACCAAATAGATTTAATTACTATAAATACATTCAGTTTTAAATTCTTCAAAGTGAAACTAAATTCTTTTGGTCTGGTACATTAAATTACAAGGAAGGAGTAATATACACTAATTTTCTTCCTTCCTTTCGATTTTCAATAAATAAGAAACTATATAAGTAATCTAATCTAAATAAACCCGGCATGGTCTCTCCTGTGGAGCTCCATGTTTTAAACACTGCTTCCTATGGGAATATTGTGATCAGGTTCGGCACCAAGAGTTCTTGCATGCATCCGATTCGTGCAGGACTCTAGTTTGTTCAGCTGAAGATCATCACCACCGCTGATCTTCAGGTATGCATAAATCCAGGTGTCCCAAGTTCTTAAGGATTTGGATGACTATCCTTGAGTTACTATTGGCACAGGGCAGTTCCTTTTATAAGAGATCTGAGTCCTGTGACTAGCTCCTCAAAGTGGTGAAAGGATTCAGGGTTCGTGTCACCCAAGATGAGGAACCGTTTATGGTCCAAGGCCTCACACTCGAATAGAATGTAGTTGCCGTCTCATCTTCCATGGCGCACAGTCGGCACGAGGTGGGTTCCTGTGTCAGAATCCCCATCCTTCGAAGGTGTAGTCTGAATGGTCCATGCCCAGTGAGCAGGCCGATCAGTACTCTTATCTGACTCCTGCCAAGATTCAGTATGTCAGACATCAGTTTTTTGGAGTAGCCTTTGAGCGTCAGCTTCGAATGCCTCAGCCCTACAGTATTACTCCAGTGTTTGGTCGACTCTTTCCAGACCCAGTTCCTGACTTTGGTCCTTACCCAGTACAGGTTCTGGACCAATGAATCGTGTATCCACTCCCTTCTTAACCAGAAAGTCTGCGATTTCATTGCCCTCAAAACCCTTATGCCCTGGCAGATTAGATTAGAACTATATAAGTAATCAAAACAATTATTTCTACCAAATATGAAATTAGTGAAAAAAATATTGCAAAAAATTGTATTTTGAACTTTGTAGCTTGAAAAGCACCAAAAATCTAACAAAAGTTAAAAGAAAATCAATAAATATTACCTTTAAAATATGATCATGAAGTTTAGATGTTTGCACTGTAGAAGATTTAATCAAATTTTGTACGATTTCTTCAAGTTTCTTCAATTTTTCATGGTCCTCGCTGGTTTTATCTTGCATGTTTGATACAGAAAATCCGATGGCTTTCATAGAATTAATACTATTTTTTTGGTCCTCTCTAAATAATGATATTGCCGAAGTACTTTCTGAAACTTGTACTTCCAGTTTAGATATTTCTTTCCTAAATTCTGGTAATGTTTTATCGACTTTATTTTCTATAGTTTCAACATTTTCTAGTAATTCCAACATGGATAAGTGAAGTTTATCAAAGTTGGATAGTTGTTGTGTAAGATTGGTGATACTATTGCTGTTTATAATTTGAGTTTCTGTTAAATTAAGTAGTTTTTCATTTAAATTTTTCTGGAAATTAGTAGATACAAAATTATTCTCTTTAACTTGGTTTAAACTATCTAGTTTTTCTTTCCATTTTAATCTCTTTTGTAGTTCTTTTACTTCTTCTTGTGTTTTTAAAAGCTCAGATTTTAAGGAGTAATTTTCTTTGTGTAAAGTTTTGGTGCTTTTTTCTAATCGGATAATGTGTTGTTTTATAATTCTCTGATGCCTAGAAGGATGTACTGCAATTTCATTTTCTAATGAGGGTGATTTTTCGTTTAGTATTTTCCAGTTTTGGTTCCATTCCAGTTGAAGTTCTTTTAACTGCAATAAAATGAATTATCAGTTTTGATAATATTTTTAATTTATTAATCATACTTTGTAATGACAATTAATTTGGTACCAGATTAAATATCTGCGTATTTTTTGTATATCCAAATAATGCTCTAACACGAAAATAAAATAGTTTCAAGTTAATGAAGTATCTTTTGCCTTGTTAAATTTAATTGGTTTAGTGAACGAGGTTTGCAAAATGCTGTTGGGGATATTACAAGTTTTAAAGGAGTTGTTTAGTTATACTATAATTGTTTAGTACTTGAGAAATATCTACCACTTAAATTAACTATGGTAATATCTATATAAATAAATTACATAGATAAGACAATTTTGAATAATATATCTAGGATATTTCATTTCGAAATAATTTTTGAGTGTGTTAAAAACTCGAATGTCTCTTTAACGTGTGGAAATTTAGACAAACTATTATGAAATTAAAAAAATATATAATATAAGATACGATCTGCATCCTCTGTCTATACCAGGAATGTCTTTTATATTTTGCATATCGAGACAGAGTAAAACAGTAGATTGTTTTATTCCCTACGAAAATTGCGATATAACGCAGGGTTGCTTTAGAACGCAGGAAATTGGTTCGAATCCGATCGAAATTCTTACTTTTTTTTCATACATATAAAAGAAATCCTTTGTAAATGAATTAATGGATGGGTTACCAGCAGAAGTATGGAAGGTGTTGGGTAGAGGATATTCTATTGGCGAGAAAAGTAATGGATCAAGAAAAAACACTGAGTGAGTAGAGGAAAAGTGTGGTTGTGCCAATCTATAAAAGTAAGGGGAATGTGCAAGAATGTGGTAACTAAAGAGGCATTAAAAGAGTATAAGTGAAAGCAAATTGAATTTATGCCTGGGAGAGAAACTACCGATACGGTTTTTGCTATGAGTAAAATGATGGAGAGATGTCGTGAAATGTCCACGCTAATTTCATAGCAAGGGTATGACCTAATGCCAGGACAAGAAGTGTGGAGATGTATGCCAGTAAAAGATTCGCCAGAAAAGTGCAAAAAATGTATCAGAGAACTAAAAAGCAGTGTTGTAGATACGCAGGGATTTAGAGTGCATGTGGGGCTCCACCACAGGTCGGTGCTGAGCCCCTATCTGTTTAGTATGATGTTGGATGTTATGACCGAAGGAATAAGAGCTGAAGTCCCGTGTGAAATGATGTATATGATATTGGGATTGTAGAATTGTGAAAGAGAGACTGAAAGGAAAACTTAAGAAATCAAGAAAAGCACTTGAGAGTAAATGGTAAGTAGTTCGAAGACTGAGTATATAACTACAGACGAGACGAATGGACGTAAAATCAATCAACAGGACCAAGCGCTGCCAGCTGACCAAAATTTTAAATATTTAGAGCCTGTACTAGAAAAGAATGGATGTTTAAAGAGTGAGATGAATCATAGAATTAAGTGTACATGTATGAACTGGAGACGAATGATTGGAGTTTTGTGTGATAGGAATGTGAGTGCAAAAATGAAAAGTTGATGTATAATTCAGAAACCTGGCCAATACCGAAAGACTAAGAGAGAAAGATAGAAGTGGCGGAGATGAAGATGTTGTGTTGGATGAGTGGATTAACGTCTAGAGAGAGAGTAAGAAATGAGAGAGAAAGGGGTACAGTGAAAATGGGACATCTGGGGAAGAACATCCAGGATAATAGCTTGAGATCGATTGGTCATATATAGAGGAGGGATGAGAATTATGTGAGTAGAAGAGTAAAAGATAAATGTAAAATTGGGAGTAAGAGGAAGATGGATAAAATGAGGAACTGAAAGAGAAAAAAATGGAGAAGAGAAGAAGTTTTATTACACCATATCTACTGATATGTATTTTAAATACTGATAATAGTATATATCAATTTTATTGCAATATAAAATACATAAGTGTAGCAGTTTAATCTATTATAAAACTTCCCCGACTCGTGTGGTCAATTTTATCATTCGTGGAAATAGTTCTACAATATACACTTGCTGCATGAATAGCTATTAGTTAATCTCTTATATTCTGGCATTGATACACCTTAATAGTAGGTATATTCCTTTACAAATTTTCGTTTAACACTGTATATCATATAATGCTTGTAAATTCCCAGTGCATATATCTAGACACTTTTTTACACTATTTATATAATCTACAAGAAATACGCTTCCAACATGTGAGTCTCGTCATTTCATTATATTAAGGTCTATATAAATGAAGAAAAAAATATATGTTCGAAAGGATGCAGGTATGCGGGTTGGTATTTACCACTCGATTACCTATTGGTCCAAAATGGCAGGTGATACATGGCCGTGTCTGATGATGTCGGACACAAGAGCATAAAAGTAAAAACACCTGCCGTACCGCCGCTCACCGATGGGGACACAAACAATTAATGAAAGTTGGTATTTTTTTATTCAGAGACCGCAAACTTGACCAATTCAAAAATGACGGCATAGATACCATTGCCAGCTAAGTAAGGATAATCAATTTATTTTACTTTGCTGACCCTATTCAAGGTTCTGATGATTGCTCACCGTTGTTTAATTGTGCAAACGTTAATTGTGATTGTGCATAAGAAGGTCTATACAAGGCGTTTAAAATAATAAAATTTTACAAAAACAAAAATGTATTACGCGCACCGTCAATCTATTGTTGATCCGGACAATAAACCAAAAGTAAATAGTCGACACATTTTATCAAAGTTGTAATAAAATATTTAAAAACAGTATTAGCTTAGTAAAAAAACTTAATCTCCACCGTTGTTGAAATATTTATCCTAAGCATCTATTTAAACGGGTCGTATTTATAATTTATTCATAGACAAATTTTCATTATCTCTGAATTTATTAGTCTATTGCATTTTGGATCGAAACAAGACGATGCATATGCAAAAATTTCCGACACCGTCTGTTTTGCTATTAGAATTTTGCTATTTTTAGAATTACTCTGTATGATATAATCCTTCTTTTGAATATATAATGAATCTCGTCTGCTGTCAGACATTAAGAAACAGACTATAGTTTTTAGATAGTACTATTTAGAAATCTGCACTGTTTTAACTTAATAATTCCGCTAGGTTAAACTTTATATTATCTTTCTATCTTTTCTTTCTATATAAATAAAAATGAATTGCTGTTCGTTAGTCTTGCTAAAACTCAATAACTACTAGAACAATTTGACTAATTTTGAATTTGAATTATTTGTACAAGTTCAGGTTATGTTTAAACGATAAGCAACATAACTATAGGTAAGAGAAATTGAGGATGAATTTTCTAATAGTTTTTAGTTTTGCATCTGATAATGCGGTAGTAAATGCACCACGATATACTCAATCAAACGTTTCATTACTAAATAAAGATTTTGTTGATTCTCAATTATTATCTAATATACTTAAGTTGAATAAAAAAATGTGTCTAAGGAATTAAGCAACTGTTCAAATATTACATTTAACGTATTTAACAAAGATTCATAACTATACATAATTTTGTAATAAAAAAGTGTTTTTTTTAATAAAAATCTTATAATTTCTTGACTCTAAAAATTTTTGTTTTAATGGGGGGGAATCCGCCTCCCCCAACCCTCCTTTAGCGCCTTCGCTGTGCTGGCGGATCAGACCTAATACTACTTTTATTATCTTCTTTCCTTTTAATTTAGACAAATTCAAGAGCTTTCCTCACGGAGTGATGAAAAATAGAATACGCAACTCGTGCGGTGCGCAGGTAATCCCATCACTCGTGCTTTTTATCGCGTTCGGCATCACTCGTGATGGGATCACCTGCTTTCCGCACTCGTTACGTAATGTACTATTACAGACATAATTTTTTGATACCTAGGTTGCAGAGACAATTGGTAGATGGCGTTGTATTTTGAGTTCTAAATAATACAGTTAGAAAGATTATTTAGATTTATCTTCTTCGTCAATAAAATACTAATTTTTAAAATATCAAAAAAGTGGCAATAAAAAATTAAGAAAGTTGGAAAAAATGAGGAAAAACGAAAAATGATGAAAATCGGTAAAAACGAAATGACACCTTTCGAAAAAATAGAAGAAAATTGAAAATACTGTAGAAACCAGTAATGATGAAAACTAGCAAATAAAAAAAAACCTTAATATTGGAAAATAGAATTAAAAAGCAAAATATAAAAAAGAAACTTGACGAAAATATAATTAACGAAAAAAACGAAAATATGTGGGAAAAATAGAAAAAATGTAAAAACCAAAAAAAAAGGTTTTAAATGGCTAAAAAAAGGTTACAAACCAGCAACTTAAGTAAAATATAACATAATCGATAAAACTAAAAAAATAAAGAAAAAAAAAACAAAAGCCAAGAAAATTTGATCATAAATTTGAAAAAACAGTAATAAATGAAAAAATGGTAGGAAACTGGTAACAATGGAAAAAATTAGATGAAACTGAACAAACAGAAGACAGAAAACAAAATATAATCGCACAAATTTTGAAAAAAGTGCTAAAATGAAAAAAAAAGTAAAACCGAGAAAACACGATAAACACGAATAATTAATCAGAAATAAGGGTCTTTTATATCGATTTCTAAATAATAGAGTTAAAAAGCTTATTTGGATTTATCTTCGTCCGGAATGTAAGAAAATATAAAAAAAAAATGAAAAAATATTAACAAAGTGCCGACAAAAAATCGAAAAATATTCAAATAACAAAAATGAAAAAAAAAAGAAATGGGAAAAATAGATTATACGAAAAATAAAAAAATAAATAATAAATCGAAAAATATACTAAAAAAAGAAAACAAATAATGTTTAAAATCGATAAAACGGAAGAATCGGAAAAAAACAAGGAGAATTAAAAAAAAAGAAATATTGCTAATAAACTAAAGTAAAATGGAAAATAATCAAAGAAGAAAAACCAAGATAACATCATAAAAATTATAAAATGTGTTAAATCTAAGAAAACGACAATACTTAAAAAATAACAAAATTCAACGGAAAAAGAAAAAACTCGAATCCAAACGATAAAATTAACAAAATCATGAAAAACACTCTAAAACCCGAGAAAAAACTGTAAAAATTAAGAAAAAGAAAACGGAAAAAGAAATCATTGATTAATAGACGGTACGAAGCTCGCTGGGATAGCTAGTTTCGAGAAGAAAAGCTGAGTTGGTGAATTTAGAATCCGTATTTTGTGTTATTTGTCTTACAATTGGAACAAGCTGCAAATTAATTAGAAGATTCTAAGATTAGAATTGATAAAAAATATCTTCTCGGACTCTGAAAACCGTTTTATTAGTTCCTGCTGACATATTTTTGTTTACTTCGAAACAGGACACAACTTACTTAAAAATTAATTTAAAAAAGGTCGTAATATTGGCAAAGACCACCCTTATTGTTGCTATTTATTCTTTAAGCTCACATTCCAATCTTTGATGCATTATACTAGATCTTTTGTGATATTCAGGTATTTTTAAAGAAGTCCTTATAGATCAAACCCACGTATTATTAGAATTGCTTTTGTATGACAACCGTAATAGAAGAATTCAAACAATACAAAAAAGCCTTAAGATATCGAGGCAAGTGTCTACATAGCGGCTTTAGCAAAGAAGAAATATGACCCATTTCAACAGGTCAGGAAATTTCAATAAAAATATTTTTACAAAGCTACTTTACAAATCGATTATTAAAAAAAATATATATTGATATATCTGAAGGTTAAACTTATGTCATACACCAATTTTCTCGAAGTACGTGTTCTGAATATAATAATCAATATAGCTTTAGGCAAGTTAACCGTTTACTACATACATCATACATCCTGCATCTCCTTGAAAATTCGTATTATTTTATAGTCCGGATGCATATGATAATGCAGACAGGCTTACTTAATTGTCGCTTTAAATTTTAAAAATAGTATTTTTCTAAATCTCTTATTGTGATCGAAGTTAAGTTTCTAATCAAATTTCAATACAATTTTTGGATGGATTTTATTCTTCAACAAGATCCTAACAAAACTTGACTAAGTAGATAAAATAGGAGATAAAGAGAACATCAAAAACTACCGCATCAGTGAAGATACTATCCAAAATTTTATCAAGACGGATATCGCCACTCCTGGATGCGCAACAGTAAGGGCGTCTGCAGTGGTAAAAGCCCTTATCAATCAGGGACTACCTTCCACATACATAGAACTGATACAGAACATCTATCATCAGGCAACGACTTCTGTTTTCTGTTAGAATGAATGGAAAGTCGACACAATTTACTTTACAAAGAGGTGTGCGACAGGGTGATGCGATTTCATGCGATTTCACTCAAATTATTTTTAGCGGCTTTGGAGTACATGTTTCGTTCACTTAATTAGGAGAATAAGGGAATTAACATTAACGGACAACCCCTGAGTAATTTGCGATTTGCGGACGATCCAGTTTTTCTGGCCCAATCCAAAGAAGAACTGGAAATTCTATTGCAAGATTTAATGCTTAAAAGCCAGGATAGCGATCAATTTTCTTTCATATGCCACCGTAAAAAAATAGAGTGCAAGTTTCAACACAAGTAAATTTTTCATTAAAGATAAAGACTTATGGAGAAGGTCAGTTTTTGTGTCTACTCTTTAAATATATCCACCCAATTCAGGAAATGATTTTATAACATCGTCGGATTGGAATAAAACGAATTTCTGAAGCACTAATTTGCATATGAAAACATTTACGCAAAATGGATCCTAAATGTAGGTATAGATTTTGATCAAGAGCGTGCAAGGGTAAACACCTGTATTATAGGAGGTCAATAGATAAAAGTATTTATGAATATAAGCTAATACTCTTGCTTTCATTTGCTACCGTAAAAAAAATTAGACTGCAAGTTTTAACAAAAGTAAATTTTTCATTAAAGATAAAGTCTTATTGGGAAGTGTCAACAAAATTAAATTTTTCATTCAAGATGAAGACTTATCGGGAAGTCAGGTTTTGTGTCCACCCTATAAATATATCTATCCAATTCGTGACATGATTTTATAACTCTACCGAATTGGACTAAAACGAATATTTGAGGCACTAATTTGCACATGAACACATTTATGCAAAATGGAGGTATGGATTTTGACCAAAACCATCTGTATTTGTAAGGGTCAATAATTAGGTAAGAATATTTATGAATATATGCTTAATACCCCTGGCGATCAATTTCCTTTCATATGCGACCGTAAAAAATTAGACTGCAAGTTTTAACAGAAGTAAATTTTTCATTAAAGGTAAAGGCATATAGGAAGTTTCAACAAAAGTGGATTTTTCATTCAAGATAAAAAATTTAATCAATTTTCTTTCATATGCCACCATAAAAAAATAGACTGCAAGTTTCAACACAAGTAAATTTCTCATTAAATATAAAGATCGGGAAGGTCAGTGTTTGTGTCCATGCTTATAATTATAGAGATCCTATTCATAAAATGATTTTATTACACCCTAGAATTGGGCTAAAACGAATATGTGAGGCACTAATTTGCACATTAAAATATTTCTGCTAAATGTAGATATGGATTTTGACCAAAGCGTGAAAGGAGAAAGTATCCTATGTGGTTAATCCTCTTGGCGATCAATTTTCATTCATATACCACCGTAAAGAATTTAGACTGCAAGTTTCAATAAGAGTAAATTTTTCATTAAAGATAAAGACTTATCGGGAAGATCAGTTTTTGGGTCCACGCCGATAAATATACCTATAAACATATCTACCCAATTCATGACATAAATTGATAACACGTTCAGATTGAGCTAAAACGAATATCTGAGGCACTAATTTGCACACGAAACCATTTATACAAAATTAATCCCAAACGTAGCTTTGGATTTTGCCAAAAGCGTGAAAGGAAAGCATCGCGTTAGGTCTGTGTGGATTTGAAAAAGATGTAAACTTCTTAGGCCGGATAAAACTTGAGTACATTTCTACCTTCCAGAAACAAAGTAACAATGAATGGAATAGAAGTACTCTAATTTTTCAAGGTCTTATTTTTTTTTAAATAAATAGGCGAAACAATAACTGAATCGCATATCAAGCTTTTATTAGATTCGATCATAGCTATCTATCTATGTAACTGAAACGTTCAACATGATTTTGACCAAATTTGAAATGTCGAATCAATTTAAAACTTCGCATACAAGGAGCGATGAGAATGCAGTAGCACATATCTACATACTTTAAACAAAATTGTCACCTCGATCCGGTGGCGCAATTGGGCTGGGTTAGAGCGTTAGGATTAATCTAGAATTGATTTTGAACATAGGTTCTGTTGGTTCGAATCAGGTCGGATTGTTTTTTTTTTCATATATATTTATAAATAATCGTAGGAAATCGTTTGTTAATGGATTTATCATATTGAAAAAATCACACTTTAATAAATACAAGTTTGAAAAGCAAACTAAACACCAAGCTCTTTTATAAAAATAAGCACAATTTATAAAAAAAACTATTTTAAGTGTCATCTCAACAATGCACAGCATCCCTGATATTGCAAAAATATTAAGTCATACAACGCTGTGATTGACCATAGAGAAGATTGTTAACAAAATCAAGGGTAGTTGTATCTAAAAACTTTCTAAAACAGTTTATTTTATTACCAGTTAAAATAATAATTACTGTTTTCACATGTAAGAACCCCAAAAATAAGAAGAAAAGAACTTCTCTCTCGCGAGATCGATCCTGTTACGATAACCCAACAGAATTGTCACAATCAACCGCTTCAACCGCTTATCCAAATAGGCCACCGCAAACTTATATGAAGTCTTTCAAAATGATAATATGTATACATATTTAATTTAATAACAATTCAGTATAAATTTCGAAATCTATGTATATGCCTAAACACACTTGAAACATGCATTGTCATCCAGTTCTTAGCTATCCTGAAAATTTCAGAGCTCTAGGTAGACGTGAAATAGGTTTAAATTCGATTACAAAATTCCACGGCGAAAATATAAAAACTTTCTAAAATTAAATAAAATAGTTATTTATGCAACTAGTGCGTAAAGTTACCTTTTTTGACGAATGTGAATGTTGTCGCATGAGCCGCAGGCGAATGCGACAATCACATGAGTCAAAAAAGGAACATTTACGCACGAGTTGCATACAATATTTTTTCTACAACCGAATTTCTTTACAAGAAATACAAGTATAGGCCTGATTTTTTTTACGCTTTACTGCGAAAAAAAATATTATATTTAAAACATATTTTAGATAACAAAATATTTATTTTCTAAATTAATCTCACCTTATAATACCGGTACGTAGAAACGCGATATGCTTGAATTATAAATTAATT
Source organism: Altica lythri (assembly GCA_964028335.1). Lineage (NCBI taxonomy): Eukaryota > Metazoa > Arthropoda > Insecta > Coleoptera > Chrysomelidae > Altica > Altica lythri. The sequence goes on along the minus strand of OZ034805.1, from coordinate 53,303,197 downwards.
GAAATGTCAATCAGTCATTTAAATAAAAATGTTTACGCTTATTCATGAACTGATATTTCTGTCATATTAAAAATCAAATTAAAAATTACTGAATATAATATCTAGTTTTGTATGTATTAAACTGCAATAATTTAACAATTAAATATATTTACACAAATTTACACAATTAAATAATAAAAAAAAAAGTTTCCTTACCCGGAATTGAACCCGGGTCATCTGGGTAGAAGCTATATACCTTAAAACCTCGGCCACTAACACACATCAAAGTATTTGCATAATCTTATACAAAACAGTGCTTATTTTACTTTTTTTTACTAGTAAAAAAAAAACTTTTTTTTTCACTAGTGAAAAAAAGTTAAACTTTACGAACCTTAAACCGTGCGTAAAGTTAATACTTTACGCACGGTTGTAGAAAAAATAAATAATAGTTCACTCCACGCTTTTTATATTAATATACTTTTTTTAATTACACTATCCTTAATTTAAATTTAAATAAAAAAATATTTTTTTCTACAACCGTGCGTAAAGTATTACCTTTACGCACGGTTTAAGGTTCGTAAAGTTTAACTTTTTTTTACTAGTGAAAAAAAGTAAAATAAACACTGTTTTGTATAAGATTATGCAAATATTTTTACGTGGGTTAATGGCCGAGATTGTAAGGTGTTTACCTTCTACCCAGATGACTCGGTTTCAATTCCGGGTAAGGAAACTTTTTTTTTATTATTTAATTGTGTAAATTTGTGTAAATATATTTAATTGTTAAATTATTGCAATTTAATACATACAAAACTAGATATTCAATTAAGTAATTTTTAATATGACAGAAATATCAGTTCATGAATAAGGGTAAGTATTTTTATTTAAATATACGTAGGCTCTGACTGATTGACATTTCAATTAATTTATAATTCAAGCATTTCGCGTTTCTATGTACCGGTATTATAAGGTAAGATTAATTTAGAAAATAAATATTTTGTTATCTAAAATATGTTTTAAATATAATATTTTTTTTTCGCAGTAGTGCGTAAAAAAAATCGGGCCTATACTTGTATTTCTTGTAAAGAAATTCGTTTGTAGAAAAAATATTGTATGCAACTCGTGAGTAAATGTTCCTTTTTTGACTCATGTGATTGTCGCATTCGCCTGCGGCTCACATTCGTCAAATAAGGTCACTTTACGCACTAGTTGCATAAATAACTATTTTGTTCATTTTGTTTTTTCCTATAGTAGAATAGAATTTAAATTTTTTAATACATCCTTGTACTATCTCAAACAAAGCTTTATTAAATTACAGTTAAGACTTGTAAGATATAAGTTGTTTTGATATAAACTTCTAGAAGATGGAAATACAAATAGAGTAAGTTAAGGATTGATTGATTTCAGTACTGAGTCCATTTTTAATAATTGTAAGTATACTGTTTTTATAAAGATTGTTGAATTGTTAAAAAAACCTTTATTAACCAAGTTTCAAAAATGTCTTGTTTTTCCGATAAGCCGGTACTTTGGCTCCGATCTATATCAATATAGAATTAGTATATGGACAAGCTGCTTATATAATAAAATGGTTTTAACTGCCTCGACGTAATTATAAAAAGTGGAGCAGCAGTCTGCCAGACAGTGAGTAGCCGCCAATTGCAAACTTTCCAAAGTTGTTAAAGAAAGGTATAAAAATTTAAAACCTGTCATTTAATTTGTGAAAACTTTTAAATTCATGAATTAGCAAATTAAAAAAAAAACTTGCAGTTAACTTCGGTCAAATTTTTTAATTTCTATTATTTCCTCAATAATTGTTTATTGTATCTAATTTCATTTAGAGTTTCTTCTAAATTATACAAAGCGTAAATGAATGTGAGATTGGGGATAAGACGAGTAGAGGAAGACCGAAGTTCTAATGAATGCATGAAATAATTGTGGATGTGAAAGAAAATACATACAATGAGAAGGAAGGATGCGTTAAACAGAAATAAGTGGAAACAAATGCTACGAAAGACTAGCGCTAACTGGGAAAGGGACTCATAGAACAATGGCACCCTAATTCAAGAGGAGTGAGTCAATCTGGTATACCAATAGCTCAAAGACTGAGGAAGGCACAGGGGCGGGTATATATAGTAGAAAACCCAGGATACAAGTCCAACTAAGCCTAAATGCGTATGCTACAGTGTTTCAGGCTGAACTAATGGCCATACAACACTGTGGAACGGAGATCGTAAGTCAAGGGATATCGGGTAAAACCGTAGTCATATAATCGGACAGTCAAGCAGCTCTAAAGGCGATAGTTTCAGCACAAATAAGCTCACAGCTGGTGTGGGACTGCGTTAGGGCCGTGACACATGCCGCAAGTCAGAATTCTTTGACACTGGCATGGATACCAGGACACCCAGGGGTTCGGGGCAATCAGAAGGCTGATGAATTGTCTCGAGTAGGAGCTAATATCCGAATGATTGGCACGCAACCATTCGGCAAGGTTGCTGACACCTTCAGAAAAGCAGTTATTAAGAAATGGAGGCTAGAGAGGCACAGGATTGGTGGGAAAACTCACCGGGCAAGCGACAAGACAAAGTTTTCATAAAAGGACACTCGGCGAAGTTTACTGCAGAGCTGCTATCACAAAGGCGAAACGATGTCAGAATAATTGTCAGTCTCTTGACAGGACATTGTCAGCTCAGAAAACAGATGAGTCAGCTGAACTTAGCAGATGAAGACATCTGTCGATACTGCCAAAAGAGGAAGCCGTATTTCATTTCCTATGCCAATGTAAAGGCATTGCAAGAACGCGGCATCCATTTCTGGGAGAGGAGAAACTGACTGCTCCAAGTTTCGCGGAGAAGCCACTGCTATTAAGTATCATTAAGAAGGCAGGGCTAGACAAGGTGCTCTAATACCATTCTAGAGATGATGGGTGTTCAGATTGGATCTGTAAAGGTCGCAGGGATACAGGCTAACAGCCAACCCAATGAATATCCATTTATTCTAGAGTCTTATTAAGAAGACAGGGCTAGACAAGCTGCTCTAATACTATTTTAGAAATGATGGGTGTTCAGAGTAGATCTATAATATAGATCTATACTAACTAACAACCAACCCAATGAATACCTATCTATTCTAAGGCTAACGCCGACTCCAACTAGGCTTGGAATAAGGTGGTAAAAAATGATTACATTACAATGTAGGTACTGTAGTTCTTTTTCACATCATTCAGTTACTCATATGATGTTACTCTTCATTTCAGAGTTTATTATCAATGATCGATCTCCACAATAGAAGTGGATGATGACTGCAATGTTTTGTTTAGTTTAACGTACCTAAGTAACTACCCTTTTCAAAATTCACAGATTAAAAACGTATTTTTTAGGAAACTTTTAAATATAATGAAGCATTGATAACACTTTTTACCTTCCGAACAGCAACGCTGTTAGAGGAAGGTATTGTGATCGCGAAAAATTTCGATCTCGGGTTTTTAGCGGAAATACGCGTTTTAGGGTTCCCTGAGCCTAAAAAACCCAAAAATAAAAAATGTCTGTCTGTCTGTCTGTCTGTGTATCTGTGAACACATTTGCGGCTAAACGGCTAATCGGATCGGAATGAAACTATAAAAGATTACTTATAATCACCATCGGAGGAATCTGATAGAATTTGAGTAAAATCGGCTAACCGGAAGTGGACGTTCACCTACTCTTATCAAAAAATGGAATTTTTTGAAAATATTGGGTTTTCATATAGTTATTGGCAAAATATTTATTATATTTAGTTTAGTTTTAATATTAGATTTGAAATTACAAATTAGAAATTAGAATTAGCTGTGATTACTTACGTGATTTTTCAATTTTCCACACGTTTCTGCTGTATTTCGGTAGTTATCTCTGACCATCTTCAGTTCATCATTAAGTATCTGGATATCGGCTTCATATTTAGCATTTCGAATTTTTGCTGTTTCTAATTCGGCATTTATATTTAAGAGGTCACTCTTTAAAAGTGTTAAATGGGTTTCAGCACGTTCGTGATCTTGTAAAATTCGCGACGAATTTAAAGATTCTTGTATGTCGGCCACTTCGGTTTTTAATTCATCCATAGCACTATATAGCCATTTTATAGTTAGTATGTCGTTTTTTTCTGGTTGTTTTTGAGTAGGTTGCGTGTATGATTGTTTGATACTGGATCTGAAAAGCAATCATAAATTAACATTAAAGTTTAGTAAATATATTAAGTGTTTCAATAAAGTACAAGAAAAGGACCATAAAGTAAATTACACCAAAAGGAAAAAGTTTTGAAATAATTAATTGCATATCTCAGAAAAAACAATTCACTGATTTTTTAAATAGATTGTTGATCACGTAATTTCTGTTTATGGTTAACAGCTAGTCCCTTTTAAAGGTAAAGAAACGATTACTAAAATAACGCTCAAGAAACTAGAGTTAAGTCACTAATTAGAGGTACCGCTTAAGGTTTCCCCACAATTATGTTTATCTGAATTACATTCAATACCGGTGTTATAATCTTAGATTATGGATCTTAATTTTTTTGATTTTTGTTAAACTAAACTTTTGTTGTTAATAAAATAATAAGCCAACGGAAAAAAAAGGTTTTATCGATATGCTTCAATTTAAAAAAATATATTCGAAAAATAATGATAATAATACGCCCAGCTGTAGATACCCCAAATTGGTGATTGAGCTCTAATTTAGTCTATTATGTTTTTTAGTATATGACTATATAATTTTTTTGTTTTAACTACTTTTTTTAAAGTTTTTCAATTGTTTTTTATGTTTTCCTTTTGTTTTTGTTAATTTTATCATATTTTTTTTTCTGTTTCCAGGGTTTTACTTTTTTCAAAGTATTTTTTAATTTTTCCGATTTTTTCAATTTTACTTGTTTTTATGATTTTCTACATATCTCTTTTATTCACAATTTTTATGATATATTCTGGGGTTTATAATGTTCTTAATCTCTCTCTCTATATTTGATTTTGTACAATTCAATTTCTTTTTTTTTAACTTGCGATCTTTATTTTTCCATATATTTTATTTATTAGTAATTTATATAAACTTTGTTCTCCTTTTTGTAATTTTTATATTTTTTGCATAATCAATTTTTTGACGTTTTTTTTATATTTTTTTCTGGTTTTCCAATTTTGCATCTTTTTCTAGTTTGTCGTAATTTACCCACTTTTTTTTTCGATTTTGGAAAAATTTTTCAATTATCAATAATTTTCTCAACATTTTCAATATTTTTTCAGGATATATTTATACAATATTTTATGATTTTACAATTTTTTTAGGATTTCCAATAATTTTTCACATTTGTAAACAACTGTTTCAAAATTTTTTTATGATCCCGGTATTTTTTATCCATTTTCAACAATTTTTCACGATTGTCAAGAATATTTTACAATTTTCAACAATTTTTTAAGATTTCGAAGATTTTTTACAATTTTCGACGTTTTTTAAAAATATTTTTTACCGTTTTTAACATCATATCAATGCTGATCTGGGAGTGCATACAAAACCTCAATGAACTGGCTAGACAAAACAGTGTCTTCTTGGAGTGGATACCAGGGCATAAAGGTTTTGAAGGTAATGAAACCGCGGACCTTCTGGCCAAGAAGGGAGCGGATACACGATTCACTGGTCCAGAACCTGTATTGGGACTGCCTAGAGCCTGGGTAAGGACCTAAGTCAGGGACTGGGTCTGGGAAGAGTCGAACAAACACTGGAGTAACACTGTAGGGCTGAGGCACTCGAAGCTGATGCTCAAAGGCTACTCCAAAAAACTCACGTCTGACATACTGAATCTTGGCAGGAGTCAGATAAGAGTACTAGTGGGCCTGCTCACTGGACATGGGCCATTCAGACTACACCTTCGGAGGATGGGGATTCTGACACAGGAACCCACCTTGTGCCGACTGTGCGACATGGACGATGAGACGGCAACTCACATTCTATTCGTGTGTGAGGCCTTGGACTATAAACGGTTCCTCGTCTTCGGTGACACGAATCCTGAATCTCATCTCCACCTTGAGGAGCTGGTCACAGGATTCAAATCTCTTATAAAGGGAACTGCCCTGTGGCAACAGTAACTCAAGGAATTTAGGACACCTGGATTCTGTTGATTGTCAGCTGAACAAACTAGAGTCCTGCAAGTATCGGGTGCATGTAAGGACTCTTGGTGCCGAACGTGGTCACAATATTCCCACAGGAAGCAGTGCTCAAACATGGGGCACCACAGGAGAGACCATGCCAGGTTATTTAGATTAGATAAGAACATCATATCAGAATTTAAAAAAAAATTCATAATTTTCAGTAATTTTTTAAGAAAACTATAAATATTTACGGTTTTTATCTTGTTTTAAACCATTTCCACAATTTTTTTGAATTTTCAACATTTTTTCAAGATTTTCGTCCATTCTTCACGATTTTTAACAGTTTTTCAAGATTGACAATAATTTTTCGAAAATCATATTTAAATACTTATTACTCAATTCGGTTCAAAACAACTAACAATATTATTTAGAAAATTGCAATATAACGCCATCTATCGAGTTTTTCCGCAACATAGATGTAAAACGATGGTATAGTTTTTTTGTGACAAATTGATTTAAACCGGGAATTAATACCGCTAAAATAGAAATTAGAAATTATTGCCTTTATGTTGCCGAGGACTAATAGCTTAATAATAAACCTTCTTGACTAAAGGGAAATTTGTAATTAGTAGATAATAGTTAATAATAAGAAAAAGAGTAAAAAAATACATAATTAAAAATGTGGACGGCAATGTTATAGAAAGGCAAAATATTAGTACCAAAAGTTCTAAAACTACAAAATATAATTTTTTGTCATGTATTTTCTCGTATAATTGTTGTCAAAGTTTGCCGAAACTTTGACAACATGGAGAACAAGATTTTAATTTTATAAATTTAATTACTTATTTCCTTAGGCACTTTAGAGCTAACTTTTCAAGTTAGTATTCGCTTTGAGAATTGTTAATTAGGAAGTTTTATTATATAGAAAGAGATTTTATTGAGTACTTAAGTAGATGACCAATGACAACCCGTTGAAATTGTTTACCAACTTGGATTTATTCGTGCGCGTTGAATTGAAATTTTGTAAATGAAATTTTAAATTAACAAAATGAGAAAATTGTAATTTTAATCAAACTGTAATAAATTAATAATTACATATTATTTTTTATCGAATACGACAAAGTTCGTACCGTTAAGTTTCCGTTTTTCCAATTTTCCTCGTTTCATCAATTGATTTCCGTATTTTTTTGTCGATTTTATAATTTTTTTATTGTTTTCCAGGTTTTTATTTTTCTTTTCGTTGTTTTTTATTTTATTTACAATTTTTGTAATACTTTCTCGGTTTTATTTTATTTTTTCATTTTTTTTCCTATTATTCCATATATTTTATTTTTACTGTTTCTTTGTTTAATTCTGTTTTTTAATTATATCGATATTTTTCTAGTTTTTTACTTGTTTCTTTTATTTTAATTTTTCTCATTTCTCCATTTTTTCAATTTACCCACTTTTTTCAATTTTTTCAAATTCCGTTTTTACGATTTTTATCAGATTTAGTTTTTTTTTTTTAATTTTTACGTTTTTCTATTATTTTTTTTGTTTTTGTTGATATTATCATGTTTTTTGTTTGCTTTCAGGTTTTTACTTTTTTTTTCGTTGTATTTTGTAATTTTTTAATTTTTGCCATTTATTTCATTTTTTCTTTCGATTACTTATCTACATTTTTCTTCTTTTTATAATTTTTCTATTTTTTCATATATTTTATTTTATCTATTTTTCTACATTTTGTAATTTTTCTTTGCTTTTCCTATTTTACTGTATGATCATTTTTTCGCTTTTGATTTTTATTTTTTTTGTTTTATATATTTTTTTATTTTTGCTACTTTTTGATCCTTTTGAGATTCTTAAATTTTTTCCCATTTTTTTAATACCTACTCGTTTTTTTGATTTATCCACTTTTTTATTTATTTTTTTTAGGTTTCCGAAAATTTTTCACGATTTTTAACAGTTTTCTTACCATATTTAACCTTTTTTAAAGATATTCTACAGTTTTACACATTTTTTCAGGATTTCTAAGTATTTTTTACAATTATCAAGAATTTTTAACAATTTTTCACATTTTTCAAGATTACTTTATAAGTTATAACATTGTCAATAATTTTTTAGGATTTTTAACGTTTTTCAAAGTTATCTAACAATTTTTTTCACGGTTTTTAACAATATATCAGTATTCTCAAAAATTTTTCATCGTTTTCAACACTTTTTTAATATTATTAACAGTTTTTACGATTTTTAACGTTTTTTTCACTATTTTTAACAGTAATTCAAAATTGTCAACAATTTTTCGAAAGTCATATTTCAATACTCTTTATTCTATCTATAATCTTTCTAACTGTATTATGAAGAAATTGCAATATAATGCCATCTACCGAGTTTCTCCGCAACTTAGATGTGTATAGATTTTTTTGACAAATTAATTTATATATTAGAAATTAATGAAGCTAAATCATAAATACACACTTTGCATTGATAAATTAAATTGCTGTCTTAACATTATTAAAAAAAATATAAACCATAAATTATGGCCTATATGTTGCCGAACACTTTTTATTAAAATTCATATTTCGGAGAGACAGACTCTTTTACTGTTTTATTATTTATGTAATTTGATACTAACCTTAACTTTTTAACTTCATTTCTAATATCCACAAATTCCGGCATATCAAAAATCGCTTTTCGTACATGTTCCTCGATACTTTTCACATCCTCTGTCCTTTTATCTAAAAGTGCGGTCACTTGTTTGCTAAGTAATTTAAAGTCCGTTTCCAAGTCACTTTTCGCGCACTGAATGCATAACAAAACCGTTACGGTAAATGCCCACAATTCCATCGCGAGTACTCTTTTCAGTACTACAACGTTTCGAGTCTTCGAATGTCGAATGTCGTACCAATGGGGTTGTAGGTAATTTTATAGAAATTGGGGTAACCATGGGCATGCGTCGCTTAGGGCAGGTGTTCGGTTTGGTTCTTTACGGTTGAACAGCGGTGCATTAAGGAAAGTTTTGTCCTTTTTTTAGTTTTTACTTTACTGTTGATATAACTGAATCTTATTTTTAAAATCAGGTATAAATAGATTTTGTACATAATTTATATAGGACCAAATTAAAAATTAAACTAATTGTGACTAAATGATATTCCGTTACATTATATGTATAAACGTAAGTACATCTTTACAGAATTTTAAATGGAATGTAGCGAACATAATTAAAAAAATGTTTCAAAATATTAAATATTTACTAGTTGTACTCGCGACGTCGTTCGCGTGGCGTGTGATTGTTGTATAAAAATTTTTCCCCCCACCCCGTTAAAGGAATGAGAGAGAAATTTTTATACACCAGATGTTAAGTTGAAAGAAGACAAATACATCTGTGAAAACCGCATTCGAATGGGATCAGTATTTTTCATGTGATACGCGCACAAACAAACAGACAGACAAAAAAAATTCTTTCCTCACCCCGTTAAAGCGGTGAGGCAAAAATTTTTATATACCAGATGTTAAGTTGAAAGAAGACAAATACGTCTGTGAAAACCGCATTTGAATCGGATCAGTAGTTTTCATGTGATGCGCATAACAAGCACAGCTTCTTAAAAACAATACAAAAAATTGATATCACTCATTGTAAGAAAATTTATGGGAAGGAGGATTAATACGGGATTAATTTTCAATATAATTTATTTATTATTTATATTACTGCCCCAGATTAGTTTTATTATAACGCAACGCAATAATGTTTGACACGCCAGATGACTTTTGATTAACTATAAGGGCATTATCGTCACTTTCGAAATATACTGAAAAATATACATTCTATTCCTTGAAATTGTTATTAAAATCTCAGTATTGGAATCGTTATCTATAATAATAGTCGAGGCAATGAAGCACTAAAATGCCAAAAATAGGAAATCTTTTAGGATAGGACGGATCGGATTCCGGTTTTTTGAATTCGCTTTTAAAAATTATTTACACCATTCCTACCTACTTTCTACCTAGTACAAACCGAAAGTTGCATTGCTGCAGCCAAAAATGCTTTCAAAAATTGCATTTTTTGATAGATTTTTTTGACAAATTCAATAACATTGTAAATAAGAGTCAGAATTGGCCCAAGTTGGGTACCCAGGAGTTTTTAAGGTCGGTGATCACGATTATTATGTTCAAATTGACCCCCCGAACACCTGGAGCTCAGGAACTTCGACGAACATCATCTCCGGGGACTATCCCGAACTTCCTGCGAGGAAGGAGAGAAACTCGACACCCGGGGATTTTTCAAGTCGCTGAACTCAAATATGGCTCCGGCGAACACCCCACTGACACCTGGTGCGCCTTAACCTGGCTCTGGACGACATCCCCGAGAGTTTTCCGAGACAGAATTGAAAAAGACGAACCGACAATCGTTACGGTGGGTTTCTTGAAGCGCTAAATTCAAATATGACATCGGCGGACACGCCACGGACACCTAGTGCGCTCTAACCTGGCGCTGAACAGTCCTCGCGGTTTTCCCAAAAACAATACGAACCAAAAATTGTCTCATAGTTTCATACATTCATTCATGTGTAACTCTCCCCTGGGGTCTTGGAAAAAGGTGATCCAGTGTTGTAAAAATGACGAGAATAATCGCCGACTGGACCTGTTCGGGGGGTCGTTTTCCACATGAAATTGGGAATCAGCGCACACAAAATGCCCCCATAATGATTTTCGGTTCGTTTTTGTCGCAATTTCCAGGAAAATTCTTAAAGATGACGTCCGCATCTAGGTTAGGGCGCACCAGGTTTCAGTGGGGTGTTCGGCGGTGCCATATTTGAATTCAGCGACTCAAAAAATCCCCGGGTGTCGAGTTTCTCTCCTTCCTTGTATAAAGTTCGGGTTAGCCCCCTCGGAGATGACGTTCATTGACGTTCCTGAGGTCCAGGTGTTCGGGGGGTCAATTTGAACATCATAATCATGATCAGCGACCTTAAAACCCCCTGGGTACCCAACTTGGGCTGATTCTGATTCTTGTTTACAAAGTTATTGAATTTGTCAAAAAAACCTCTCAAAAAATGCATTTTTTAAAAGCATTTTTGGCTGCAGCAATGCAACTTCCGGTTTGTACTAGGTAGAAAGTAGGTAGGAATGGTATAAATAATTTTTGGAAGCAAATGCAAAAAAACGCATTCCGATCCGTCCTATCCTAAAAGATTTCCTATTATAATGCTTCATTGCCTTGACTATAAATGAGTAAATATTATATAATAGTTATTTAATGCTTTAATATTTATCAATTTTATCTGTTAATTTAGGTAAATACAATGTCTGTTGCGTCTTATAAAATAGTTATTTATGAAACAGTTCGTGAAGTATGCTTTTTGCGCACGAACGCGATGTTTAGAGCACGAGCGAAGCGAGTGCTATATATCGCGTAAGTTTTCACGAACTAAAAATTGATACATAATATGAGGTAGAGTAGATAAAATACATTTTAGAAAATATTAACAAAACAATACCTACTTCCAATTTTTTACTATTTTTCCAAATTTTCAAGACTTTTCGGATGTTTTAAGACCTTTTTAATTTTTTTTATGGATTTTTTAGTTGAATTTTCATATTTTTAATTGCTTTAAAATTTTCTGATTTTTAAGTTTTCTTTTAATGTTTAGGACGATCGTCAGAAGACCAATACTATAAAATGCAACTATTTTTTTTAACATACTAAATTTTGCTGTCTTGTTCAGGAAGATTCCTATTTTTATATATTTTAAGGGTAAATCCAAAAATTGGTTTTTAACTCTGTTACACCCTCTTTTGAAAAAGCAGAAGATTTTTGCTTATCAATAAATAGACCTGGAGAGCCCCTTACAGATTATTGTGATTTCTAACTTACAAATTCGTAAAGCTGATTTTAAAACAAAGAATTTGAAAAAATAAAGAAATTTCTACGAGATAGTTTTTTTTCAGTCGTAGCACCTTTGTTTTTAACAATTAAGGAAAATTATTACAAATCGTTTTTCATGCTAGACGGATATTATTGGATATCTGACAAAAGTTTGCTATAATAATCAACTTTTTTAATAACAATTGTTACTATTTTCGAAAATAAACGTACGCTTGATTAAAATGAATTTAAATTCATATACGAGTTACCCCCTTTTTAAAAAATGGTTAAACAGGGTTAAAAATAATTTTTTTCGATTTGCCCCTAAAAATATCCAAATTTAAACCTTCCCAAAGTTGACAAAGTTTAGTTTGGTTCAATCGGTTTGAGCAAAAAAAAAATGTGGTTCATTTTAAGTTATTGGTCTTGGCACAAACATTTAATGATTTCTCGGAAACTATTGAACTGATTTTAGCTCACAAAAACTTATTTGATTGTAGATTCAAGGCAGAACTTTTAGAGCCATAATTGTATAAAAAACATTAATGCAATAACCAATTTTTTGCGTTTTTTACTATAACAAATTGATAAAATTGTAACAAAATCTAAAATTACATGTTTTTGAGTGCTTTTAAAACCGTATATAGAGTTAGTTTTGTCCCAAAGTGCCCTTTGTCTCTTTGAGGGTTAAAAATCGTTTTTATACTTTGGGCCGATATATATAATGCATATGTATAAATTCTATGATATTTTCTTACTTCTTATATTGACTTTGTTAATATGAAGTAATGTATTAAATATTATCTCTTTGCGTTTGTTATTTATAGTGAGTTTTACAGTTAAATATAAACTAGGTATAATGATGTATTTTTCTTGGTTACTTAAAAATATAACATTGATAGATGCGAATCTACATTACTTATTCTGGCATTAATCAATATAATATACTTCTCTGAAGTGTTATCTAGTTAAAAAAGTATATTTACGTATTCTATAAATTCTTTTAAATACGTTCCTGTACGATAGTAGCCTCCGCAGTACCCACTTATTACATTAATGATATTGAGTGTCTTGTATATAGATTGGTCTCACCTGTCCAGCAGCTGTTGGGGAGTTTTATTTCCCAATTTCATACCAGCTTACATAAAGATGAGCCGGTACGCATGTCGATGATGAAAAAGCGTCTTTCAATATCTCTTTCACCGTTATGGTTTCTGTTATATATTTTAAGTGAGTGGGCAAATTTTATCTTATAATTTATTGAGGGATTCTCAAATCAGTTTTTTTCATTTTTTCGATTGTTAAAGTAAGAATTTTTTAGATAAAAGACCTACGATAGAAGTGATTTTTTTTTTAAGTTTATAAACTGCTTTAACATAGTAAACTAAATAATAATATTATTTATATTCGAAAACAGGGTTAAAGAGTTTTTGAAGTTTACAGGCGCTAGAGAGAAAATTATAACGGTATATCGGTAGATTACAGGCGCTAGAGAGAAAATTATAACGGTATATCGGTAGATTACTTCCTAAATCGGTAGATCTACCGAAAAATCGGTAGAGTTGGCATCGCTGCTCACTAGTTCGCACAAAACTTCACAAAAAACGTCGGCCAACTGGATCGAAGTTTGAGACAAAGAACTTTAAAGGCAGCGCGCGGTGTGATCCTACCATTCTTGTCTGTATACGGTGACATGTTTGTCGAGTCAGCTAGTACTTAATTAGTTGTAAGAGTGATAAAATTATTAAATCCATAGCATTTTCAGTATATATCAACTTGTATGAGGAGTTCCAGAATATTAAAGAATGTAAAACATAAGAACTAAGTGATTCACATTTAACGCAGAGACGCCCACTTCGAAAACAACAAGACTGTCACATAGTCGTAATATGCGTCAACCAATAAGCAGTTGGTATTGTAGATCCAGTTCAGAGATATGAAGAACAAATATTTTTATAAAAATTCAATTTTGGTTCTACTTACGAACCGTAAACATACATTATATTCTGGAACAATTAATGGAAATTATCATAGTAATTTGTGCTCTCATTTATTCTTGTAATTACGTAATAAGTTTTGTGAAATAACCGCAAATAAAACAAATGTCAGCAAAATGACATAAACGAGACACTTCAAAACCCATTTGTCACTATTATTGGTTTTCTGTCATTTTTTTCTATATGAAGAAAATATAGATGACCTACCTACTCTAATTATACACTTTTTACGTGGAAAAGCTTTTACGCGTATACGACGTTTATTTATGTTCGGAAATTGGAGTTTAGCTTTTATTAAATATCCGAAACATGTATTTTATTTTTGATAGATATGTATTTTGAATTAAAACTTCTTTTGGCGCCCCTGATACAGACTGCAATATAGTTATAAAAGCGTACAGGAAAAAAAACATCGTTTAAAAGAAAAATTGATAAATAATTTTAATATAAACAAGGCTTTTAAAGAAGTTATTTACCTGGGTGTTCAAATAGATGAAAAGGGACATGAGGAGCAAAAGATAAAGGCAAGAATAGCAAAAGCAAACAAAAAGTATGAAGCACTACGAAAACTAATGAAATCCAAGTACGTGTCAAGAAAAGTAAAAACTAGAATCTACAACACAGTTATCAGGCCCACAGCTATAGTTGATTCAAATAGAAGTGTCATCAAGTAGTCTCTGGAAAATTCAAATTTGTAGTGGCAGTACCCACGTTTAGGGAAATTTGAATCGCAATATTAGCCAGCTTGTGATCAGATTGCTACACATGGAGACTAGACAAGGAGTACGCACTCGACCGGGGGAATTGCCAAAATCTGTCCACGATATCGTACCTACATATTAGGTTTACTGTTTTCACCACTAGCGTCGCTAGTTTTCCTTTTGTACCGGTATGAATATAGACAATTAAATAATCGTGAATTAAGAAATTGGTTTTTATTATTTGTATCTCAAAGATCTAACTATTTTTTTCATTGTGTAAATAAATTAATAATGAAATAATTAAAAATTATTTATTTTATTTCAAACTACGTCCTGATTGGTCGCCGTTTTGGTACAAATGGAACACCAGCGCCCTCTTATTTTAGTAGCCCTATTTGCATACATGGAGTTCGTACTCCTTGTCTAGTCTCCATGTTGCTACATATGCTCAATATAACTATAAACATTTTGACACATCGCGATGACATATAATTCCCTAACTAAAGTTCTGTTTCCATTGAATCTAGTAATAAAGTTAAAGATGATCTCACACGTACCCAGCCTACTTGATGACACTTCTATTTGAATCAACTATACATATACCAGCGAAACATGGGTGCTGAACAAATCAGAAATAAACCTTTTAGACAGAGAAAAATACAAACATCAATATTTGGAGGTGTGAAAATAGATAATCAGTGGAGAGTAAGATATAACAAAGAATTAAAAGAATTATATAAAGATTCAAAAATAACGATTGTAATTAAATCTCAGATATTTAGGACACATGGAAAGAATGTGAAAAGAAAGAATGCCGAAAATGATACTCTCACGAAAGCCAATACAAAAGAAAAGGAAAGTTAGACCAAGAAAAAAATGAAAAGACAACTTATATGAAGCATTGAGAACTGGAAAGAAAAAGCATTGGACAGAAGTGAATGGAAGAAGAAAGTGGCAAAAGAATGCATAAAAAGACTTTAAAAAACAAATTGTTACTAATTTTTTTAGCCCAGATCTCCAAGGCACGTTGAGCTTTAAAAAGCAGGTTTCATTTAATAATTGTATTCAGTTAAAATAGGAATCGGAAAATTTTATAACCACATAAAGCGTTTGTGTATTTGGGACAAATTTTCACAGGTGATTATTTCTGATATAGTTTAACTAATATTAATGTAAAAAGACAACCACGCCTTCTAACCCCAACAAAGGAACCTATTTTCGAATCTAGGTTGCCAGATATATTTTCAAAAATTCCTAAGTTTATATATTTTGAAAATGTTCTCTCTACTTTACTATTCAATTGTTCGTCAATGACTCTTAGAAAGATAATATGAAAATATTCTTAAAAAATATATACTTAATTTAATTAACTAGGTTCTTCATATTTAAACAGTTTTCACTTCTAATGATACCAATTTTGTATATATTACTTATACTTAAAGACATTTTTAAGTAACGGCAACATTGTGTATATAGTTTGCCATTTCCAAGTCGGTTCGCACCCCTTTGATATTAATGTAAAGTAACGCCGACGGCCTTTACTAAGCGCGGTGGTACATCAAACGAAACATCAAAGAGAAAATTTGCAAAATGCGACATGAGTTAAATACCGCGCATAGTCTTGTTCCCCATTACAGTACACAGTAGCGTTAGTGATTTTTATTAATTTTTTATATTAGATATATATTACGGTGGGCTTGATAGTACTTAATATAGTAAGAATTTATCGTTTAAATATATAAGATAATAACTGCGCCACCTTACGGTGGCGTTATATTATTTGATTTAGAAAGGTATTTTTTGACTTTAATTTTTTCGCATTTTTTCTGTTTTTAATTTTCCACTTTCTTTTAGTTTTTCGTTTATTTATTTATTTATGAATCGAAATTCAACACTATCTATTGGGTTTTCTTACAATTCAGTAATTGTTATGGACAATGCGTCGTCTCATTTCCGCATATTAAACAAAATACCTAATAATAACACAAAAAAGAATGAAATTTTAAGATTTATGGCAATCAAAAATATCAATGTTCCTAAAAAGGTTCCAGTAAAGAAGGAATTAATAAGAATGATCAAAAGTCAGAATTTTAAAAATGAATACGTCATTGACACCATTTGCAGCAGACATGGTCATACCCTTTTGCGTTTACCTCCATACTACTGTATTTTTAATCCAATCGAAATGGTTTGGAGTACTGTAAAGAAACGTTTACGAAAATATAATCAGTCACCAACCTTAAGCGCAGTTGTTCTTGATAATATTCGAGAAGTAATTAGTGGCATTAATAGCGATGTATGGAAAAATTGCGAAGCACATGTTATAAAAATAGAAAAGGAATATCCTGTTTTACCGCCAATAGCACCATTAGTTATTTAACCTGGGAACGATTCTACTTCAGAAGACTCTGACAATTCTTGTTAGTCATTCTAACCAATTTCCTTAACAACTATCGTGATGTATCTTGAAAACTTGTTTTCAAAAACAAACTAATTTTATATTCTTACTAACATACCCAACCCTTTCCTTTACAGACAAGGAAGGCTCATACCTCCTCGTGGTCCTTGCTGGACAGACAATCTTTTAAGATTGTCTGACAAAATGAGTATTAAATGTAGACAATTGTTATAAAAATATTATGAGTTATGTACTATTTGAATAATGAGTCAAATGTTCTTATTAATAACTAAAATTAACAAGTATTAATTTGAAAAAATTAATTTGTTATTTGACAATTTTCAATTTGATACAAAATTTAAAAATATACAAAAACCGTTTTTCTTTTGAAATTTAAAACAAAAATTAATAAAAATTTATGAACCCTTTATATTTAATTCCACGCCAATGGTCGGCATTGCTATCAAAGGCATTAAAATTCCGACACAATACTATACACAATGTTGGTTTAATCATCAGATTTTTAATTTTTTATTTCTAGTTTTGTTACAGAATATATATAAAAAACAAATTTAAATTCCTGGAATAAGTACCTACACATTCTTTTTTTATTAAAATTTAATTATGGACTTTTTGTAAAATGTAATATGTATAAATTTTCGCCGTTTTAAATTTTTCAAAAATATTTTATTGTGTTTCATTGATGAACGTTTGTTTTCCTTAGCTTACTGTTAATATCAAAAATATATGACTTTATCATACCACACTCTCAATATAAGTATTTTATCTTTCCTTTTATGGGTGACATAAAAAAACAAATCCAAAAAATCATGGGGTGATTTTAATTCAATAAATTTTATTTTATCAGGAACGAACTCAATTTTTCCTCCATGAAACATATTATCGGCGTTTTCTGTCTATTTTCACATTTTCGCTTCTGAAAAAATTACGATGCGAGTAAATAAAGATATTCCCCGATGCCGCATCTATGTATATTAAATTGAAAAATTGTGGTTTACCAAAAATTTGTAACTACAATTATTCTGCAAAATCATTTTTAACTTTTATAAACGGCGGTTTATATCTGTAGGCGAAAATTCCTTTTGGGTTTTCTCTAAAATGTATATTATTAAAATTTTTTGTGGAATTGTTATTTGTAACAGCTATTTACGCTACAGTGAGTGTACAAAGAATTTACGAAACACGATGTAAAATAACATAAAAAATTAATTAATATATAATATATAATATATATTGACGTTTTAAAAAAATTCCAATACAAAAAAAATTGGACTATATTGTAAGGCAATGTAAAAAATTATAAAAAAAATCATTAAAAAAGAAAAAAAATGAGATAGGTTCGGAAAATTGTATAAAAAATTATGATAAGTTTAAAATATTGAAAAAAGTCATAACAAATCGTTAACTATAGAAAAAATTGATCGAGAAATATTATTAATAAAAATTCTTAAAAAATAAAATACAATTAGCAAATATGTAAATCGTTAAAAATTCCAAAATTTTTTCCAGCATCGTGAAACTATCAAAAAGTCGATAAAATAAAATCATAAAACTAAAAAAAACTAAATCAGTAAAAAATATTAGAAAAATTGTAACAACTATAAGAAATTGATATTAATAATAGTAACTAAAGAAATCAAATCGGAAAAAAAAGTGTGTGCGTGTAACCTTTACGCGCGATTGAAGTAAAACTTAATTAACGTATCTACGTATCGCAAAATAAATATTAAATTACAATTTAATTATATTTATTGTCTATATATATACTTTACAAAAAAATTCTATTATAATATTATTTAACAAAAGAGATTTGATATATTTTACTTAAAAATGATAAAAGAACTAGTTTAACAATAATAAAAATTAACACTACTTACGTTTTTTTACAGGTCAAATCATTATCAGGTTTTTGATTTTTTCTTTTATTTTTATTTATTGATGAAAGAGTAAAATGTTCTTGAGAATCCGCCATTTTATTCAAGTGACAACTATTTTGTTTTGTAATTTATCTAAAATTCATTAATTTCACTGTATATAGAGTACTCACTCATTTTCATTTTTTTTATTTTCATTTTTCTTCAAATCTTTCTGGCGCTGATAATATGCCCTTTGACGTTCACAATTTCTTTTTCATTTTAGCTTTTTAAG
This sequence comes from Altica lythri, assembly GCA_964028335.1. Classification (NCBI taxonomy): domain Eukaryota; kingdom Metazoa; phylum Arthropoda; class Insecta; order Coleoptera; family Chrysomelidae; genus Altica; species Altica lythri. Next base: position 53,284,011 of record OZ034805.1, on the reverse strand, counting down.
TCTATAAAACGAAAATAGCTAGGTATAAATAATAGGTATAAATAATTAGGTATAAATAGTGTAATTACACACCAAAAATAAATTGTATGCATATAGAGTACTTACTCATTTTCATTCAATATTTTTTCATCACTTTCTTCATTAATAAATCCACTTTGTTTATTCATATTTAAAACAAACACTTTATACACAAATTTAAACTATTCACCACCAATGTATTTTGGTTGACAAGCTGTCAATTCATACAATTACAGATTTAACTTTTATTTAATATAGTAGGCGGAATCGTGTTAGGTATTTTGTATCAGGTTTTGTTTCCGTTACATTAGAATGACGTCACGTCCGTTAGAATTACTGAGTTACCCCTAGTCGCGCCTAAAGAAGTTTTACTTCAAAATCGTTAAAAAATTGAAAAAGAAAAAGCAAAAGTGCAAAAGCATTTCAGTGTGTGCATGACGTTATTCGTTTTAATAAAATTTTGAAAAAATACTAATATGGTGTATTCATTATTTTGTACATTATAAATATTATTATAAAATTGGAAAAAATCATGTTTAACAATTAGGTACAGTAAAATTAATGATAATTATAAAAAATGGAAAACACAGAAAACAATTATCAAAGAATGTATACAATAGAAAAAAATCGTAAAAAATTCGACAAAATATTTAGGGCATAGTAAAAAAATATATAAATGCAAAATATAGAAAATAATGCAAAAAATAAAAAAAAAACGATGAAACCAAGAAAAGTATTAGAAAAATTAATGTTAAATATAACTTTTTCCAACCTTTCTAGATTTTTGTTAATTTTTTACGATTTTTCAAGACTTTTAACAATTTTTCAAAAATCATATTTTAATATTCATTATAGAAAGATAAATCCAAATAATCTTTATAGCTGTATTATTTAGAAATCGCACTATAAAGCCATCTACCGAGTTTCTCTGCAACCTAGATGTTAAACGATTGTATAGAATTTTTTGACGTACGTCGCTCGAAGTCTTCAGGAAACGAACACCGCAGCCCAGAGGACCCTTCATACCCACTTGAATGGAGGACTTCAAAAAAGATCAAGAGTTCCAAAAATCATGATCCACCTTCCCATCCTAAGACACCTCCAAACAGTAGACAGGGACGTTCTCGGAGACCTGGAGGCCCTCTTAGACGAGGCCGCTCTCTTCTATAGATGGATGATGTACACTTGATGGACGGATCACCACCACCACCACATTTTCTTAAAAAAAAATGACACCTTCGAAGGTTTCTGTGGTTCCCTTCGTCCTTGCCCAAATGGGAGGCTTCACGACAAAGAAGACACGCCACAGCGACAATCTCCCAAGCCCACATTGCACTACGTGGATCACACTCCACACACAATCACACTGACACCCAAAAAAGAATGACGGTTAGGCACGTTCAAGGAACGTAGTAGCTACACAAGAAGCAACACCAACTTACAGATGGAGAGGTTTGTGAGAGCAGGGCTGGCGACAGATGCTAACACCATCCAAACCTTCCCATTCACTTCCTGAAAATGACATAAGTCCTTCAACAGGGTCCTTATATCCAACACGCCCACCAACACCACATGCCTTTGAACTTTTTGAACTTTCTACCTTTCTTCCTTGCCGAGGCTTACTAGCTGAATAACAAAAAACGTTTCATTAAAATCCATCCAGTAGTTTTTGCTTTAAACCCGGACAACAAACAGACTCTTCTCCAATTTTATTATACATATATAGATTGTGATTAATCTATAGTTTTCAATACAGTTTTGTAGACGACACACTCTTACTATTTTCCATATATTTGGTAATACAGATTCTTTGGAGAGGGGATGTATAAAAGCCTTAACACAGACTTTGATAAACCAGTTGTTTGTTGGATTTATTGTTGGATAAATAACAAACAGCTATTAAACCAATATACCCTAAAAGATCTTAGTCTCCTATTACTTTATTTCTAAAGTAATTACATGGAACAAAGTTTTATGTCCCATAAACAAGGAATATATGGCTGTAGGGTGTAAGTGCAAACAACTGTAACGTTATACGGAACTGCCTATCAGGGAATTAATAAATGTAGTAAAAACTGGATAGTAAAGTAAACCCTTTTACCTGCCAATTATACATACAAGTCATCAAATTACTTTTTTCATTATTATAGGTTCGTGAAAAATTTTTATGCGTGCAACAGTATGTTTATGTGGACGAATTTACTCAGTTGGAACTCTTTTCATAATGAACTTGATTCGGAAAATAGAATCTATTTATAAATGTTTCATAATATGCGTAGCCAAAAAATTCAGTTTACAGCTTGTATATTTTTGAAGTAAGTAGTTTTTTATTTAAATATATATTACTAAGCTGTTTTCTTTTTTAATATAAAATAGCCGTTTTACTCAGTTTCAACAAAATGTAAGACTAATTTTTAACCGATTTCAAAAAAGGAGAAGGTTCTCACTTCGACCATATTTTTTTATGTAGGTATGTTACCGAATATCTCCGGTATTTATAATCCGATTTAAAAAAGAGTAGAGTGTCCGTGTGGTCCCATAGAAATTCGGTTTAGTTCTGGTCGTCAATGTGGAAGATATTCCATTAAATACTACCACTTAAATCAACAAAACAATCTCTGCAGTTAAATTAATATGTTAATAATGATGTATAACATAAAAACATAATAATTAGCTGGTAACGGTCCCAATTTAAAGCCAAAGGCCTCTTTTTACAAGGAGAAGGTAAGAGCATTTAATCAATTCGTTTGCTCAAATTGCGGGTTATTGATTTCAGACAATTAAGTCCACGTTTCATTACGATGTTTTCCTTCACCGTACGTGCATGGTGTCTGATTTCGATTTTCTTGAAGTCGGCTCCAATGGTTTATATCTTTGTAAGAGATTTGAGTTACTAACATTCGAAATCTAGATTTAATAACTAAGATTAAAATAGAGGGTAGTTTGCCGAAATCGAAATACAACGCCTTCTACCAGGTGACTCCGCAACCTAATAAAATACATTTATTTCGATAAATTAACTTACACTGCCATCTATTAGGAATTTATAGAACTAAATAATAAATACACACTTCTTTGTATTGGAAAATTAAATTGTTTTTTTTAGGACTCATTAGTCTATTCCAACTGACGACGAATCGAAATAATCTTTTAAACTGCATTATTTAGAAATCGAAATACATCTGCCGGGTTTTACCGCAACCAGATGTTTAATGATAGTTAGCCAAATTGGTTCAACCAATCTCGAGTTTTAGCGAGTAGAGACCATAACCAAAAAAACATATTTATAGAAAAAAATATATGAATCTGGTCAACCAATATGTAACATAGCAAGATAGATAAAAGCAAGGCGACTAGAATGGACAGGCCACATACCTAATGAGAAGAACACCTGCAGAAATGATAAAAAGAATCACGAACTGGAAACCGCTAGGAACAAGAAGAAGAGAAAGACCCAGGTTAAGATGGTTGAACCAGATAGAGGAAGACGTAAAAGTAATGAAAATAAAAGACTGGAAGACGAAATGCAAAAACAGAAAAGATCGGAAAAAGATAATTAACGTTGCAAAAACCCATGCAGACCTATAAAGAATTAGACTAAACAGGAATGATCAACCTGGAAAATAGGATTACGATAATGCCTCGGAACTGCCATAATCCACTAGGATTGAACGGCAGTGATGATGATGATGATCCATCACGTTAAAGAAGACTAGACAAAATTTGAGGAGGATTATCAGACAGCGAGTTCTATGTGGTATGGGCAATCGAAATATACATACCTAATATATATTTTTACCTATTTTTTAGTCGGCTAATGTTATTTTAGTGAATCGATTTTATTAAAAATCATCCCTTAGAGGTGTTACACCACCTGTTAGTTCAATCAGTATAAAACATCAATTAAATAATCTACCTGTCAGAGATAAAGAACCTCCAAGACCACATCCTTTGCAAGAGGCCCTTTTTCGTGCATACAGCATGTGTTTCCATAATTTTAAATGCAACAGCTGCGCATAAGATAGGGGCTAACATATATTGACCAGCGACGTCCTAACCAAAATTTCGATTTTATTTAAATATTAATTTTAATCAGACTAATAACTTAATCTGAGTTAATGTGTTCTATTTTCGCATTTGAAAACATTGTTTACAGAAGCTTTAAAGTTTACTGTTGAATTTTACACTAAAATGAAAGCTTCAACAAGTTAAATTAAGATAAAAATGTTAATGTCTTACCTCACTGCAAATAAGGTCAATTGTTATCAAGGTAAATTCACTAATAGAAAAAAATGTTTAAACTTGTTATATGATTTTAACAACAACAAAATTAACCAATATGTGTAGGGATTTCTACACAAGCAATGAAAAAGTGGATATTAAAAACTTTAATCAAAAAGTACATTAAAGTGATATACAGTGGCAAAAATTATGAAGCTCGTCAACATCTAGTTACAATTAAGAATATAAATTGAATATATAGAAAATGTTTTATTCACCAGCAACAGGGAATAAATTGTTGTAACTGGACTAGAGATAGACGACTTAAACATAATTTAATATTTTGCTGTTGTGTGCCCCTTATATTAGCTCAAGTTAAATGTAATCAATACAAGGAATGTCGCCAAGAAATTAAATTTAAAAAAAATCATAGCAACGCGTTTAATTCCTATAAATTCGAAGCTTTTAACGACAGATGCTTAATTCAAAATTTGGAGTAGCGAGTAAGAGAGTCAAGGAGAGGCCAGGGGAATGAGATTAAGGAGAAATTGATAAACTGTCGTATCCAGCGAAACCCGAACTCGCAACCTTCAGCTCTACGCGCTGACGCTCTAACAACTAAGCTCGTTAAATTCTATTCCTGCCACATGTTATACTCACTCACTTTCTCCCTACGCACATATAGCATAACGTTAATGAGAGGCTTTGTCAAATCGACAATTGAAACATCAAACTCTAATGCCCGGTTTCTGAGGGCTTCAGTTAAGTTTTCAATAGTTATCGATTCATTACAGTTATGGAGAAGATAAACTTCGTTTAACTGTCACTGCGTTTCTGAACACGCAACTGGCTACTCAATAACTATTTAACCAATAAGTAGTTCGTACATTTACCACTAGATGAAAATTTTCAAAGAAGCGACATAAATTTGACTTTATTTATTTTATTTTGTACTTATTACATGTTTTATTTGTGATAATAGTTTTTTTGAAGGTAAATGAGTTATCAAATACCTACTATTTTAGTGTAAAAATATGAAAATAAGATATAGATACTTTCTTTTGGGAAATCCCAAATAGTGATATAAAAAAAGTAATAACAATAAATAAATTTTAAGCAGATATTATATAACTAATCTTAGATCGTAAACAGCTATTTTACAATAGGCATTAAATTCAGTCCGTATACCCATTTAACATTTATTAGTTTAAATAATTTTGGTTTCTCCCTTGAATACAGATGTTTAACGATCGGTAGGGATTATTAGGGTTTTTCCCATTTAAAGTAAATTGTTGATACCGTCTTCTTCCCTAAACTGGAGGGGAAAAGAGTGCTTGAGTGGTATTTGACATAGAGAAAAATAACCAGTCAGAAGATACTTCCGTTGATTTGATTGTTGTGTTGTTTGCTTTGAGTTGTTCCCGCGTGTGCTTTTTTCGTGTTAAGTTTTAAATTGTTCTTTTTTCATTTAATATGGAATCAGGAAAACGCTGTAAGAATTTCACTGAACGTGAAAAGATGCTGTTGATAGAATTAGCGAAAGAATAACCGCTATCTCCCAGCAGGTGACCATATATCTCATTATTGTCCAAGCGCGCTCGCGGGTATGAGTTGTGATACACAGTGCTGTCATGAGCCGATCCATGCCATCGAGCATCAATGTCACGGATATATTATTTTGCATCACAAACGACTTGTACATTAATAGAAAAAAAACCTTTTCTGTTCCTAAACAATTCTGCTTGTTCACCACCAGGCGACTGAATAGGTATGTGTGATCCATCTACACAACCAATAACATTTGGAAATCCAGCTATATTGTAAAATTACTCCTTAACCTTTCTCAACTCTTCCACATTGGGCATTTTGATATAGCTCCTAGCTAATTTTGCTATTTCTTTACTCACTTTATACACTACTCTTGACACGGTACTTTTATGTACGTTTGTGTCATAACCAATTAAAACTTGGAACGTACCTGTGGCATAAAATCGTAATGCGATAAAGATTTGTTCCAAAACAGACAATGTGTATTTGCGGTGCGAAATAGGCACTAAAGTAGGGCTGATGATTTCACTGACATGTATCACAGTGTTCTTGTTAAACCGATATCTTAACGTGAACTCTTCATCACTAAACATTTCGAAAGGGTTTCTCCTTTGTCTTAAGTTTCTAGGTATAGATATACTAGAAATAAACTCCATTACTTCTGTATCCGACTCTGCTTGTATTAATTATACCACTATTCATTGTTTTTTCGAGTTAAATTTAGCTGTAACGCAACGTTAAAATTCACCACTTAATAATAATAACCTAAAAATCGCATGAAATGACCACGTCAAAAACGTCAAATAAAGTTATGGAATCGATAAACTGCACAAAATGGTCAGTTAAGTTTACCTTAGTTTAAACGGAGTTTAACTGACGCGACCATGTTCAGAAACGCAATTCCAAGAGTTATTGAACCAATAGCGCTATCGAATTGATAAACTGCCGTTAAAAGTACCTCAGAAACCGGGCATTAGTCATTTTTTTGTTCCTTGTCTTATATTTTTATTCGGTTAGGAGACCGGAACCATGGATTATTTAGTAAATCTCTTATGGGTTTTTTAAAAATTTTTAAAAGTTTTTACAAAGTATACAAACAAGAATATATTAAATGACATTAAGGGGAAATTGAAGCTCTACGCGCTGACGCTCTAAAATCTAAGCTATGAATGCCTAGCCATCAAATCGCTTATCGGTAGTTAAATTCTATTTCTGCCACATGTGACACTTACTCACTTTCTCCCAATTGACAATTGAAACATCAAACTCTTAAGTCATTTTTTTTGTGCTTAGGGAGAAAGTGCGTTGTTAGAGCGTCAGCGCGTAGAGCTGAAGGTTCCGAGTTCGAGTCTCGCTGGATGCGACATTTTTTCAATTTTTCCTTAACGTCATTTAATATATTCTTGTTTGTATACTTTCTAAAAACTTTCAAAAACCTCTTCTAAACGTTTCATTAAAAGCTTTGCTTTAAAAATCACCTTACTCTAACCTTTGTAGGGAAGTACAAAGCTAACAAAAAAAAATTATTAAAATATCAACAGGTTTAATAAACTTTCTTTTAGGGCTTTTGGAATCAGGTAATACAAAACTCTTCTTCTTCTTTTGTGAAAAATCAAGATTTTTATATTATTTTTAATTCATATACAAATATTTAGATTACCTAATTACCTAAAAAATCTGTTAATTTGTTCGATTTTGGTCATTAAACGTTCGCAGTCGATAGATGCGTGCCTTCTGCTTGTACGTTTTCTCGATTTTGAACTTTTATTTTTTTAATTTCAGCAATGTTTTAAAATTAATAACAATTTTTAACTTCTTTCAATATTTTTTCTACGATTTCCAATAATGTTTTACGATTTTTAACAGTTTTTTAAGACTGCCAACATTTGTTTGAAAATCATATTATAATACTCATTATTGTATCTGACTAAAACTCTTTAGTACTTTATTAATTAGAAATTGCAATATAACGCCATCTACCGAGTTTCTCCGCATTCTAGATGTTGTCCTTGTTTGTTGTATGGCTCTGCTACTCGGCAATCGCCAATTCTAGATGTTAAACGTTGTTATAGATTTAAATTTTAATCTAACCTAAAAATATCTAAACAAACCAAAGCTAACAAAAATATCAACAGCTTTAAAGAACTTTCTTTGAGGAAATTTTAAAAGTGAAATTTCATTGGAATTTGGTAAAATAAACAATTTTCTTTTATGGAAAATCAAGATTTTCATAATTTTTTTTAATCCATAGATATACAAATATCTAGTATAATAACGTAATTTTTTTTAATTCGTTTGATTTTATGTATAAAAAAAATTATAGGTACGCCTTTGGTCATTAAACGCTCGCAGCCGATGGACGCGTGCCTTCTGCTTGTTCTTTTTCGTCTTGGTTTTATTCTTGTTCTTTTCAAGTCCAGCCGTTTGCTTCGTTTTTGGTTTTCGGGCCTTTTTCATTTTATAATTACGTGGTTTGAGTGTTGAGTGTCGATATGATGCACTGAATCAACTTTAGGATTATATTAATCGTATTTTATTATAGCTCTTAAAATTTTTCATTTTGAGTAAAATATGCCGATTTTGTCTTGGGGGTATTAATAATAATAAACAGATTTTACTGCACAACCAGTGTACACGTACCGTTGACACTGTAAATAAAGTAGGTATATATAAACTAAACTGGAAAGAAATTCTACTAATATTCAGAAAACAATATAGATAAAAAGTTATAATAAAGCTATTTGGATCTCAAAGAAATTTGAGTTGTCCTCTACGGGCAGTGAGGCCATATTTAATCCAAAACATAAACTATCCCAATATAGTATAATTTGGCTGTAGTATAAATTTCTGATGAATTTGGAAATTATTTTTAAGTTCCGCAGAGGCAATCAAAAGTCAAATATTAAAATGTTTTTCTCCGAAATTTACACGTTAAGGTTAAATTTTGGCAACAACATTAGAAAACTGAGATAATTCCGCATTAATTTTATCTAAGGCTCCGCAATTCACCACGACATCGACAGAGGCAATCAAAAGTCAAATATTAAAATGTTAAATTTCTCAAAAATTTATACGTTAAGGTATAATTTTGGTAACCTCATTAGAAAACTGAAAGAATTCCGCATCAATTTTATCTAAGGCTTATTAGTGGACCGACGTTAATAAGAGTGGGGAAAGCTATTGAAAGCGTAATCCTTTAAATCGTTGTAACGACTAAAAGACTTATCCGATTTTAAAGAACAAAACCTTATTTGGTAGAGGAAAGTAATTATTTTAAACAGACGTATTCATTTATATCTTAAAATATACAATAACTTTCGTAGAAGGCGCAATTTGTCATAATAACAGTTTTTTTTTAAATTTTACTCCAAAGCTTTAAATCATACGATATATGTTTGATATTATAGGTGAAACAATAATGTATATACCACAATTCGATAGCTTTTTTCATTCCGGGGTTATGGCGTAACGAATAATTTGTTACCTTTCAATTAAATTTTATATTGAACATTTTAATTTTTGTTTTTCGATTGCGCACTCTCTTGATGAATTGCGGAACTTAAAAATAATTAAACTGTGAAAGGCTTTCGCGGCCATTGTCTAATGTATCAATGGTTTTTGAGCTGTTAGGCCGGCGTCGATTGTCTTGCTGACTTGACGTTTCGCCAATACGAGCGGTTGGCATCTTCAGAAGTTGCTTCCTGGTTAACAGTCTGCGAACTACTGAGCTCTGCGTGGACGTGGACGGAGCCCGTATTTATACGTCGGGAAGGAAGTGGGCGGGGCCTCAGTTACTTTCGATTCCAATCGGTTCTGGTCGGTGTTGTTCGTTAAGGGTAGAGTTTTCGCACCCTTAATTATGGGGACCCATGTTTTGTTGATCTTGACTGCTTCCTCTTTTTTATTAAAGATGTTCGGGTGCTTCTCTATCTCTATGGCTTCTCTATAGAGTCTGGAATGGTATGCTGATGTAGTAGCGGGGACTTGGGTCTCCTCAAACTTAATCCGATGGTCCATAGTGAGGGTATGTTCCGCTACGGCGGATTTGTCCGTCTGCCCCAGACGACAGTTGGCCTTGTGCTCTTTAATCCTGGTGTTGATCGAGCGTTTGGTAGTTCCTATGTACACGCTTCCGCATGTGCACGGAATGGGGTAAATTCCTGAAGCAGACAGTGGATCTCTTCTGTCTTTTGCCGATCGAAGACATTCTTTGATTTTTCTCGTTGGTTTGAAAATAGTTTTCACATTTTTCTTTCTTAGCAATCGACCAATTCTGTCTCTCACTTCCGGAATAAAAGGCAGCAATGCTTTTGCCACTGGTTGGATTTGCTCATTTTCTTTGAGTCTACGATTTGTTGGTCCAATCGATCTTTTGATTTCCCGTTCTGAATAACCATTGGCCCTTAAAGCATCAAGAATATGAGTTAGCTCTGCGTTTAGTGCCTCGGGTTCGCAAATCCTTCTTGCCCTTTCTGCTAAGGTTTTGATGACTCCATATTTCTGACATGGGTGGTGGTTGGAATGCTTATGTAAATAACGATCCGTATGTGTTGGTTTTCTGTACACTGTGTGGCTCAATGATCTTCCTTTTCGTGATAATAACACATCAAGGAACGCTAGCTTGTTGTTGTCTTCGATTTCCATCGTAAACTGTATATTTTTATGGATGCTGTTAATGTGTGTTAGAAATTCTTGCAATTTATTCTGCCCATGGCTCCATATTACAAATGTGTCATCTACATATCTATACCAAACTTTTGGCTTGTATGGGGCACTGTCCAAAGCCAGTTGTGCGAACTTTTCCATAAAGAAATTTGCTATTACCGGGCTGAGAGGGCTTCCCATTGCTACTCCTTTGATCTGTTCGTAAATCTTGTTGTCCCATGAAAATAAGTGGTGGTGAGGCAATGTTTAAACAAATTGGAGATGTCCTCTGGGAATTTATCATAGAATTTATCATTGCATCGCTTAGGGGCACTCTTGTAAAGAGAGATACTACATCAAAACTTACTAATATATCATTCTCTTCAAGAACTAAGTCTTTAATTTTTGAAATAAAATGGGTGGAATCTTTGACATACGAATCAGTACGTCCGATGTATGGTTCACCGACATATGATTTAGCTAAACACCTGTCATCACTCCTTCTGTATAAATACGGGCTCTGTCCACGCAGAGCTTAGTAGTTCGCAGACTGTCAACCAGGAAGCAACTTCTGAAGATGCCAACCGCGCGTGTTGGCGAAACGTCAAGTCAGCAAGACAATCGACGCCGGCCTAACAGCCAAAAAACCATTGATACATTAAAAATAATTTTCAAGATTTTCTCATGGTCGCTTTTATGGCAATTTTTTTTTCTCAACTTTCTATGTCCAGTAGTTTCTGAGTTATATTCGCTAGCCGGTCGTAATAAAATACCCTGTATATAAATTACGCGTTACTTTGTTCGTGATAGAGTCCTAAACTACTTAACCGATTTTAATCAAATTTGCACACTATATCCAGTTTGAACCAACTTGAAAGATAGGATAGGATAAAATGTTATTTGATCGCAAATTATTTGTTTATTATCTGACAGTCACAATTATCTATTCTAAACGATTCTAACAGATGGCGGCATCTATTAACTGAATTGTGTCTTTACCCAATAGACAGTTCTGTGTTAAAAGTACAAAAGTTTCAGTTGATTGATTGCGTTGCGTTTCGATTTAAAAATACATAGAAAAACGACAAATTAAAGTAAGATAAAAAAACTGAAAATATTGCAGATAAAAAAACTAAGTAATTACTTACTAAATTTATTACTATGATGCCTCCTCAAGGTGGCGCGGTTGATATATCATACATTTAAACGAGCAATTACTTAATTAAGTGCTATAATGCCATCATAAGGTGGCGCAGTTGATACTTAATCGATTAATTACAAAATGCAAAGAAAGAATAGTAAACACAGGGAAACTAACGAGAAATCATTGAACACAAATCGTAGAAATTTGAAAAACGAAAAATGAGAAAAAGAACCGTTCGCCCGGTCAGCTGGTTATGAGAATATATTAAAGACTATACCCGTGCCGCTCAAAAGATGGAATTCAAGGACGCGTGATCAGTGACTGGACGACGTAATCGTACGATGCCACGCCTTCTAAACTGAAATAACGAAGGACAGTTTACACTGTACTCATACCAGAGATAATATAAACTGTAGGCATCGAGGGTGGGTACTTTTTTGTTGAGTGGTGTAATTTGGACTTGTGACGTTGGTTGGGGAGAGTAATATTCAAACAGTGCGTGCCGTTCACGTGATCATTCCATCTTTTGAGCGGCTCGAGTATAGGTGTACCTGCGACGACGTTCGCGTGGCGTGTTGATTGTTGTTTAAAAATTTCTTAACTCACCCCGTTAAAGGGGTAGGAGGAAAATTTGTTATACAGCAGATGTTATGTTGAAAGAAGACAAATACATCTGTGAAAACCGCATTCGAATCGGATCAGTAGTTTTCATGTGATACGCGCACAAACATATAGATAGACAGAAAGACGTACAAAAAAAATCTAACCACATTTTTGGGTTCTATATCGATGTACACGTGACGTCGTTCGCGGGATGTATAGATTGTTGTATTAAAATTTCTCTTAAAATTTCCCCCCCCCACCGTAAAAAAGGTGGGAAAGAAATTTTTATACACCAGATGTTAAGTTAAAAGAAGACGAATACATATGTGAAAACCACATTCAAATCGGGTCAGTAGTTTTCATGTGATGCGCGCACAAACATAAAGATAGACAGACAGACAGACGTGCAATAAAAATTCTAACCACATTTTTGGGTTCTGTATCGATGTACCCGCGACGTCGTTCGCGTGACGTATAGATTGTTGTATAAAAATTTCTCCCCCCACACCCTGAAAGTGGTTTTCCAAACATTTCCCTTCACTGCTCTGCTCCTATTGATTGTAGCGTGATGTAAAGTATCCTATAACCAGCTCAGGAGTATGAAAAATAATTGTACCAAGTTTCGTTAAAATCCGTCGAGTAGTTTTTGTTTCTATAACGGTTATACAGACAGACAGACAGACAGACAGACAAAAATTTTACTGATTTCATTTTTGGCATCAGTATCGATCCCTAATCACCCCCTGATAGTTATTTGTTATACCTAAGTTTATATAGATATAAATACAAAAAAAAAGAGTGTGCGTGTAACCTTTACGCGCGATTGAAGTAAAACTTGTTGACGTTCGTATCGGAAAATAAATATTTAATTACAATTTAATCATATTTATTGTCTATATACTTTACAAAAAATGAGATGTTATATTTATATTATTCATTAGAAATAGGAATTTGAAAGTTATCATTATTTTTTATATATGAAATAATAGGTTTATGATTACTAAAATGTGAAACATAGAGTTTACTCTCTAAATACGATTAATTTATTTGAAACCGTTTGAAAATTTTGAAAATTTCATAAATAAATTTTGAATATTTAAGCTCCTCCCATAGCTGAAATCACACCGTTACTTCCATCAGAATCTTCCGTTAGAATCTAACGTTAGAGTTACCCCTAGTCGCGCCTAAAGAAGTTTTGCTTCAATAATAGGTAAACAATATTAAAAATATACACACATTACGTTTAGAATGTGTGATTTTGTAGCTGTATCTACCTTATTGTAATACAACACAACACAAGAGCCTTCGATAGTTAGATAACCATTTCATTTTGTAGCATTTTATAGCATATTCCATAAAATTTAAAATCCTGAGTTGAGTTTGTTTTCTTCAGTTCTACGAAGGATCTGTTATAGCTGGTAAAAGATCAGCCATCCTGACTAGTGGTTTTATGGCCTTTATGGCTACCTAACCAAACCTAAAATAAGTATAAGCAAGTGTTAAAACATTTCGAATATTATTATTTCATAAACAAAAACGTGCAACATGCTTCTTTACTTAACGTAAAGCTTCCCTATAAATAATTATTTACTATCATAATATGTATGTATGTATATAAACTTACTTAATCAAAT